>LPNX010037263.1:0-80799 GCA_001517045.1 Pseudotsuga menziesii
ATATATATATATAGAGAGAGAGAGAGAGAGAGAGAGAGAGAGAGAGAGAGAGAGAGAGAGGTGTGTGTGTGCGTTGAAATTTTACTTAAAGAAGTTATGCTATTTAGACTTCAATTCAATTTAGATCTTATTAAATAACTACATGCATAAGGATCACTGAAAGAAAGACATTCACTGCATAGACAAAGATTTATCCTAGGAAACCCTCTTGGAGAAGGAAACCCAACAGAACTTATTCAGTATATATTCATCAACAAAGTACAATGTCAATACACTGAAGAGATAAATCTCTCTCATAGAAAGAAACCCCAAATAAAAAGATAATATAACCCCAAAATAATAGGTCTTCCTCTAGTTGTAACTGCTCTCTCTCTCTCTCTCTCTCTCTCTCTTGCGTACTTGTCTCATTGGCTTGAGTGAACTTGCTTGTGTGTCAAATGAGGAGGTTGAAACCTTTATCTATACTTGTTATAAAGTGGTTTTTCCACTATGGGTCCAACTTCACTAGGTGACTAGGGAGACTTTTATTATAGGTAATATAATGTTGTTTATTTATTATTTCTAGAATCTTTTGGGATGACATTACAAGAATTGTTGAGCATTGTTTTTCTTAGGGTTTTTACTTGATAAAATACAATAAGAACATATTTTGAAGCTACATAAAACATCAACACTCCCTCTTATCAAGGAAGTTTTTCTTCTGGCACGATCTTCAACAGTTCTTCTGCACATTTGTACTCTTTGACGATTTACTTGTTGAATTTCATGAGTCTATCCATAACTAGAAGTTTTGTATGAGAAATCCATCATCCACGTCATGCATCTAATGCCTCAACATCATACATAGAATCTCACTAGTGGGTACATCCTCATCGTCCTTTTGTACCTTATGGGTCTCAACATCCTTTTGAACCTTATGTCATTACGAGACTTCATCTAGCTCACATCGAACTAGGAATCTATCTCACACACATTGAACATCCAACCCAAAAAGAATATGGATGACTAGACTGAAGACTGGCCCTTCTGTTGGCACCACCAGGAAGGGCACATGACCTAGTATTCCATCCCTAAAGGTTGGTTATCTTGAACCTGTGTGAGGTTAGGACGACTTGTTATGGAATTTCATCTGTAACTCAACACTTCCTCTTAGGTGGGGAATTCGTTCTACACTATGCCAAGCTTGTTCCTAAAGTACTAAAATTTTATCTTTAACAGAGGCTTGGTCAACACATTGGTTATTCTTGTCTCTCTCAATATACTAGAGCTTTACAAATCCTTTCTATACCATATCTTGAATATAATGGTACTTGACATCGATATGCTTGGACTTGTCATGAAATACAGGGTTCTTGGACAAATTTATGCAACTCTAGTTGTCACAAAATATACAAGTCACCTCAAACTCGAGATCAAACAAACCTGCAAAAAAATTCTGAAGCCACAAATATTAGCTACAAGTTGAACATGCTATTATATAGTATGCCTCCATCATACTGAGTGCCACACTATTCTGCTTCTTGTTGAGCCTCCAGATCATGGTTGATCCCAAACTGAAGCAACATCTTGATGTACTCTTCCAATCTGCAACACTATCGGTCTAGTATAAATCAACATAGCCTTGAAGTCTTATCTCATGATCGGTGTAAGAATTGCTTTGATGAACATGTGAAAAGAGAGGAACTATGTTTGATGCTTTGGAAAATAATTGATTGGGTGCTAGAAAAAGAGGGGTTGTGTTCTTCATTGTTCCATAGAACCATAGGCTAGAGGAGGAAGGTGGATAAAGTAGTGAATAAGGCGCTTGTGGTATATAATCAAGGGTTCAACAGTTCAGATTTGAAAAGCGAAAATATCAACGACGAACAATGGATCTGCTGGGATAAGTTGTGCGATGGATGAAAAGGTAAGTGATCAACGAAATGTAAATTGGGAAAGGTTAAAGGGTAGATGCGATTAACGACGGGAGATGAAAATAAAAATAGATAAATGGTGGAGAGGAGTTCCATGCCTGCAACATGCAAAGGAGGCAGATTGGTTGTGACCCAGCAAAAATTTTACCGCTTTCCACGTGGAGGGCGGAGATTTATTCCGTTGGGTGAAACATAGTAGGGTAAAACCAATCCCCGTGATCTTGAAACTGCTTGTGGGAGATTTTATAAAATGAAAGGACACATGTTTGAGGATTATTTGTATTTTATGTATTGGAAGGAACATGCTTGCACCTTTTGGAAGCCAAGTCAGACAATACACCTTTCCAGCCACCATCATCTAGGTAGGCCACATAGCAAAACTGCCAAAATTGTTTAAAATGGAAGGTGAAAGGGAGGTCGAAACGCAGGTCCATGAATTTGGTAAACTGGAAGATATTTTTTAGGATAGGGATGGTGACATTTTTTATACTGTGATTTTCTTTGGTCTAGGCCATGAGTTAAAAAAAATTACAAAACTTTAAAGAACAAGGAGCCGACATGTACGGTGTCCATAGGTCTCAATTCCACCATTTCTGTCGTGACCAAACCCTAAATTTTCCAGATTTTGTAGCCTAGTGTGTGTCTAATTACTCCCTTTCTTAGTGTGTTGTAATTGATTCAACTAGCTCTAAGATACTTTTCCCATTTAATGCTTTAGTTATCAGAGAGTCGCTTGAAGTACCCCTGTCATTTACTTTGAACTAGGAATATTTCATCGAATAAAACCTAATTGAGAAATTTAGACATGTTGATGTCGAAGAAACTTAAGTTTTTTACTCTAAAAGTCTTAAACTTGATGTATCTATTGCAGATGAACCCTTTCCTTTTGATATCAATCTGTTCAATGAAGAGTCTCAATTAGTCTTTTGCTTATTGATTCAATTTTTAGGGATTGACATTGATAGGTTTGTCCCAGAGATTTTATTGATTTATTGTTTAAAATGAGCATGTGTGAGTCTGAGTCCGAGTCATGTCAATTACCTTGTCTTAAATTTGACGAATTCCCGGCTAAGAATATTCATTCTACGTTGGTGAATTTCCACACAACAAGAAACTTCAGATTCCGGTCTTACTTAGTCAAGATGTTTCTATTCTTTAATAAGGAAAAATTGTAGTTTCCAAAGATATTGTTTACTTAAAAAATTGGAAACAACTTCAACTATATGAATATCATAAAGGAAGAGATATACAAAGTAATGTTTCAGAATATGTTTCCTAGAGCTCTTCCAGAAATGGAAGAAATGTTGTAGTTTTCTCCAGATAGAAGGGTTAGGGATTGTTTCCTGCTGAAGGAACATACAATTATTAGAGTGTATGGTTTTGTTCATGAACCATATATTCTGCCAGCATTTTTGACACCCATGAGTTTTACTCTGGAATTCATCAGACATAAATTAATTGTAGAAATTGAGAATTTTCTGAGCTTCAGAAAGGATTCAGAAATCAAGTTTCTTTTGAAGGTAGGTCCATTCAACATAAAAAATAAGGTTTATCTCCTAGTGGTTGAAGGTCTGTTGCAAGATATGAATTTCATGAAGGCCAACAAAATGAATTATGATCCACATCATATCATATCTCAGAGGAGGCGGTAGAACACGAATAAAGCATTTGATCATTAGGACATAGAAGGATTAGCTGACAGAGCTAACTTGATGGACTACCAGTCAAATGTAGAGAATTTAGGAGGTCTACAAGAAAATCCTTCTGCAACAATGAAAGCAACAACGATGATTGTTCCAAATCTTAGCAAGATTGAAATAGATGGTAAGAGAAGTTTCTTAGAGGCTATGGAGGTTGAAGAGGAGTACTCAAAAGCATCAAAGAGACATGATATAGAGTTAGAGAAAGAGCTGGTTGAAGTTGGGAGTAAGAAAATGAAAGAGAAATTCCAAGGCCCAACTTTCAAGAATATAGTTTTTTAGAGAAACGAGAGGGGGAATCAAGTGATAAATTCAAGTCCATGAATGATTTATATGATATATATAGGAAAGAGAAGAATGTTTCTTCAAAATAATATTTAAATATTTATTCCAAAGTAAGAAACATTTTAGATAATGAGGTTTCATTGGTCATTGTGAAAGACCATGTAAAAAATACACTAAATATGGCAGTAAATACCTAAAACAAAGTTGCAGAAATGAGTATTAATCTATAGAAAATCCCAGTGCCTGATAAAATTCATTTACATAAGCAAAATAGGGAGGTCATTTATATTGATGTAATGAAATATACATTAAAAGTATCAAAGTTGCAAACTACAGTATCCAAGATAGAAGGCTAATTAAAGCAGGAGAAGGTAGAAAATAAAATACATCAACAACATATTAAGAAACTTGAAAGTGATCTTTTGGCTATGGATAGTGTTGCCGCTCCTGACCGTTGTACATGTGTCAAATCCTAAAATTAGGCACACTGGCCTGATGGAAACTGCGAAGAGACCAACCACTGTCACCACACTCCTCTCTTCCTCACTTCAGGTTGGATCTTCTCCAACTCAAGGGGGGCACCCCTGGTGTTAATATCACAAAGGCAGGAAAAAAATGCGAGCATGGTTATTATAAGAGTCTTCCCTAGAGAAATGGTTGTAGCATAGAATTATTGAATGGTTGACAGAAGAAAGGAAGGATCAAAACCCCACTAATGGACCAGTGCCAATATACCTAAAGGGAGAAATGGAGTCAAGGGAGAACCCATGAGGGCCTTGTGTCAGAGGGGAAGCTACTAGGTCTTCTTCTTCCTAAAAGAAAAAGGTCCACCATGCAAAAAAATGAGATGCTACACAATCAAGCTTGATAAAATGTAAGCATCCAACCCATGTATGCACGCTCACAAAGGGGAACAGAAAGTAATTACTAGGATTTTTTCCTTCCAATAGGACAGGGGAGTCTGCTTATGGTCCCTAGACACATACATAGAAACAAAAAGAAGCTAGAAACTAACGCTCAAAACACAGGTTAATGCCACACACCATAAAGGGTACTCGACTGAACAAACATAGAAAACCAAAAAGATATATTTTCTATTAATCTTTGGGAAAAAATCCTCCCAGTTTTTTCATCCTCCACAATGAAGAAGACTCTGCTTCTTTATAGGACAAAAGGCTCCTATTATTTTTCCAAAAAGCAAAAAATAAATATTAAAATGAAATAAAGAGAAAAAGTGGATGAAGTTTAGATCCACTTTTTCCTCCCCTTGAATACCTCCAATACATAATCAAAAGCCCACTTATTAAAAATATTTCCCACTTAAACTATTTGTTCTTAACCCAAAGAGGGCAACCAAAAATGAATCAGGTCATACGAATGGAGTTGCTTTCCATGTGGGCTCACATGAAGCTTCCCACCGCAAAAAATACATTCTCTGGTAACTCGACAGGGCATGATTCACCCGAATCTTCACCATCGACTGCCAAGTAGAAATATTGATGTGTAATTGTGCCAAAACAGGTGGCAAAGATGGATGCTCCAAATTCATGTGATTTGGCAAAAAAATAAAAATAAAAACACCGATACGTAGACAAGTACTGCTCGACTGCTAAGCAGAAAAATGACTGCAAATCAATCTCATCCCGATCCCGTGAGAAGCTCTTCCCACTTATGAATTGAATTTGAATCACGCCATGTAATTGATGCTATCTCCACACTATTTGCAGATGACAGATAAGAAAAAAAACACCAATGCAATCAGATGCTCCTGCTCCTTGTTATAGTGAATATCTCCATGAATCGTGCATGAATCACTGAAAACCAAACTTCGGTGTTGAATTTTGATCCCGAAGATGATGCATAAATCTTGTAAAAATAATCTCTTGCCATTGTCAAGGACATGGATCATCTGGATGGACAAAAAATTGTTTCCAACTCCACGTAACATCTCTCTCCCGAATAAGCTAAATAAAACCTTAAGACTGAGTGTTACTGACTATGTGACTGGAAGCAAATGAGAAAGATGACATGTGGTTATTACTGACTTTTGATGGGTGGGTTCCTCCCTCAATTTGATACCTCGAAAATGATTATCCCCCTATGAGGGAAATCGGGGCAGACCAATGGATCAGAGCTGCTTAGAAATTCCATGCAGTCACCAAAACGTGAGTGCTTGTCTTATTTCTCTTATACGATCACTTGCTAGATGACACGGCTCAAAACCTGCTCCAAAATTTCATGTGAAGACACCTCAAGAAGATCGCGACTGTCAGTGGTTTGAACTCGAGCAGTCAAATGGATATTTGATGGTAGCAACGCTGTCAAAGTTGATTTTATCTCAAGCTTTAATCTTTTGAAAATGGGTTATGAGCACTAAGCTGCCACCCGATTTACCTTAAACTGCGATCCTCATCACACAACAGTTTGTCCTGAAGGCATGCCTTCAGAACTTTGTTGTATACGCAAAGTAAAAATTGCCACCTCTGCCCTCTTATCAAGATGTCATGACAGGTTGTGGTTTTGTTTGAATTTTATAATTTTCTGAAGTATCTAATGCCAAACTAGCATCATGGTTTGCCAAGCATGCCTACTATTTCCTGCTTCAAAAGGTGCACTTGATTAGACATCATCCCAAATATGCATTTGACTCAAGAAGATCTTGAGTTCGAATGTGTTTATCATCTGAAGTCATTATCACTAAGGGGATATTATGCCTGCCAACATTCCCTTCATATTTTTTTACAACTAGCTTCATGCAGATTCAGTATTCTCTTTGATCAAACCTCACCATCCACGCCAAAAGAAAAAAGCCTCAAACTGAATATAACCTTTTAGACAGTTCTTTAACCAATTGAGAGTTCACAGGATTTGTTCACCACCTGTGGAGCCTTTAATTTATAAATTGAAATTTAGGTCAAAACTGAGCACGCCTGGGATCTCTTCTACTTCTGTTGAATCTTCAATGTGGGAAGACAAAGACTATTTTTTTTATCCTCTTCTCGTGCAACTGGGTTTGATTTCTTCTACTGTTTCAACAAGGTGTCATGATTTGATCTTGAAAGAGACAACCCCAAAAACCTTCATCCAAGTTAACACTCTACTGACAGAATGTGAAAAATTTTCACATGTGGACAACCATGTGTAAGCAAGAGAGGGTAACATCTAGCTCCATATGGGGACATGCTCTCTGGGAGAGAGCACATGAGAACCTCAACATTAAATGGGCATTGCAAACCAACTAACCATGCATTGGGGATGGATTAATTCACATGTAACCACCTGCTTATTACAAAATTTGAAATAATGCAAATGAGAAAACTATCAAATGTAAATCCTCATGCAAGAGCTTATTCAACCTACCTACACTAAACATGAGACTAGAACATGTCAAGTATATGCATATAACCAGTGGAACTGCTCAAGCATCTTTTCCATTCCAAACTTCATTTGTCTGTGCTTGGTTAGAGACAGAAACAAGGACATAATTATCATCAAACAGAGATTTCTTACAATTTGTTCATGCAACCAGCTGAACTGAAAAACCATACTGTTAGGATAAAATAAACTATCAAATTTTGGGTAGGAGGCATGTTCGCAAGAAGCCTCTATCCATTGATTGATAGGGCTTAAATACAAACCTCCATCATAAGGCTGATCGAGTTGATCTTTATTTTTCTTTGTTTCAATAATATCAGGAGGCTCTTTAGTAATGTCTTCAGCCAAGGATCCTTGCACTGCTTCATCAATAATATCTTCACTGACATTTTCTTCATGGATCTCCTCTTCAGAATTAGGTTGTGTCCTTGGGAGGATGGAATCATACTCTCTATCCAGCTGCTCGATCTCTTCAACCGTTCCTTCATACCAATGGAGGAGAAACTTCTGAAAAAAATTCTCCATTGAGTCTATGCTTTCATCCCAAAGGTCATTAAACCAATTTTTTGCATCTCCCTCAAACGTTAGAGAAAATACAATCATGAGATCATCCTCATGGTAGACTTTGAGATCTTCCATCAAATTGCAGAAAGAGACAATATGGCAGATTGTCAAGTCCTCATCATATCTAAAGAACTATGGAACAGTTCTAAGTACTCTTTGATATATCTCATGAGGAAATCCATGAATACCTGAGAAATCTAGTGGGGTGAAGGCTCCGTGCAAGTGAGCACGAAGTCCTTCCATTTCATCATCCATATTCTCAAAAAAGGAAGTATTGAATCTGTAACATACAAATATTCATACCTCAAACTGAACTGTGGAGTCGCCAAGGTGAGATTGAAAGCTTTCTAATTTCTGAGTGTGCTCACCTCTACACCCAAAAAGTCTTTAGATCTGCAAAAGGTCAAGCGTGAGAATCAGGATCTGCATTATGGTCTCCCACAAAAATCAATGAAGCATAGTCTTCAAATCTATGGGAACTAGACTTTTTCCCCAGCAACGGCGCCAAAAATGTTACCGCTACTGACCGACATGCGTGTGTCAAAGCCCAAAATTAGGCACACCATCCCGATGGAAACTGCGAAGAGAGAAACTACTGTCACCATGCTTCTCTCTTCCTCACTTCACATTGGATCTTCTCCAACTCAAGGGGGGCATCCCTGGTGTTAAGATCTCTAAGGCATGAAACAACTGCATATAGGGTGATTAGAAGAGGCTGCCCTAGAGAAATGGTTGTAGCATAGAAGTATTGAATGGTTGATAGAATAAAGGAAGGATCAAAACCCCACTAATGGACCAATGCCATTATACCTAAAGGGAGAAATGGAGTCAAGGGAGAACCCACGAGGACCTTGTGTCAGAGGGGCAGCTACTAGGTCTTCTTCTTCCTAAAAGCAGAGGATGCGCCATGCGAACAAAGGAGATACTACACAATAAATCTTGATAAAATGTAGGCATCCAAAATGTGGATGCATATTCATGGAAAAGAAAACAACTGCTAAGATTTCCTCCTTCCAATAGGACAAGAGAATCTGTTTATGGTCCTTAAACACAGACATAGAAAGAAAAAGAATCTAGCAACTAATGCTCAAAACATAGGTTAATTCCACACACCATAAATAGTACTCGACTGAACAAACATAAAAACCCAAAAATATATATTTTCTATTAATCTCTGGGGAAAAATCCTCCCAGTTTTTTCATCCTCCACAATGAAGAAGACTCCGCTTCTTTATAGGCCAAAAGGATCCTATTATTTTTCCAAAAAGAAAAAAATAATAATAAAATGAAATAAAGAGAAAAAGTGGATGAAGTTTAGATCCACTTTTTCCTCCCCTTGAATACCTCCAATACATTATCAAAACCCCACTTATGAAAAATATCTCCCACTTAAACTATTTGTTCTTAACCCAAAGCGGGAAACCAAAAAGGAATCAGGTCATAAGATTGGAGTGGATTTCCACGTGGGCTCACATGAAGCTTCCCACCGCAAAAAAGACATTCTCTGGTAACTCGACAGGGCATGATTCACCCAAATCTTCACCATCAATTGCCAACTAGAAATATTGATGTGTAATTGTGCCAAAACAGGTGGCAATGATGGCTGCTCCAACTTCATGTGAGTCGACCAAAAATAAAAATAAAAACACCGATACATAGACAAGTGCTGCTCGGATGCTACAGGAATGAGTGGCTGAAAAATAGAAAAATGACTGCAAATCAATCTCAGCCCGATGCCATGAGAAGCTCTTCCCACTTGTGAACTGAATTTGAATCACGCCCACTTGTGAACTGAATTTGAATCACGCCACGTAATTGATGCTAACTCCACACTACTGGCAGATGACAGATAAGAAAACAAACACCATACAATCGGATGCTCCTGCTCCTTGTGATAGTGAATGTCTCTATGACTCGCCGAAAACTAAACTCTAGCATTGAATTTTGATCCCAGAGATGATGCATAAATATTGTAAAAATAATCTCTTGCCACAATTGAGGACGTGGATCATCTAGATGGAAAAAAAAATGTTGCCAACTCCATGTAACATCTTTGTCCCGAATTAGCTGAATAAAATCTTAAGACTGAGTGTTACTGATTGTGTGATTGGCAGCAAATGAGAAAGATGACACGTGGTTATTACTGAATTTTAATGGGTGGGTTCCTCCCTCAATTTGATACCTCGAAAATGCTTATCTCCCCTATGAGGGAAATTGGGGTAGACCAATCGATCGGAGCTGCTCAGAAATTCCACGTAGTCACCAAAACGTGAGTTCTTGTCTTATTTCTCTTATGTGATCACCTTTTTGATGACACGTCTCAAAACCGGCTCCAAAATTTCACATGAAGACACCCCAATAAGATCGCAACTATAAGTGGTTTGAACTCGAGCAACCAAATGGCGATTTGATGGTAGCATCGCTGTCAAAGTTAATTTTAACTCAAGCTTTAATCTTTTGAAAATGGGTTATGAGCACTAAAAATGGGTTATGAGCACTAAGCTTCCACCTAATTTACCTTAAATTGCGATCCTCATCACACAACAGTTTGTCCTGAAGGCATGCCTTCCAGACTTTGTTGTATACGTAGGGTAAAAACTGCCACCTCTGCCCTCTTATCAAGATGTCATGATAGGTTGTGGTTTTGTCTAAATTTTATACTTTTCTGAAGTATCTAATGCCAAACTAGCATCATGGTATTCCAAGCATGCCTACTTTTCCCTGCTTCAAAAGGTGCACTTGATTAGAATTCATCCCAAAATATGTATTTGACTCAAGAAGCTATTGAGTTCAGCTGTGTGTATCATATGAAGTCATTATCACTAAGGGGATATTATGCCTGTCAACATTCCCTTCATCTTGTTTTACAACTAGCTTCCTGTAGAGCCAATATGCTCTCTGTTCAGAACTCACCATCCACGCCAAAATAAAAAAGGATCAAACTAAATATAACCTTTTAGGAATTTCTTTAAGCAATCGAGAGTTCACAGGATTTGTTCACCACCTATGGAGCCTTTAATTTATAAATTGAATTTTAGGCCGAGACTGAGCACGTCTGGGAGCTCTTCGACTTCTGTTGAATCTTCAATGCGGGCAGACAAAAACTACTTTTTTTCATCCACTTCTCGTGCACCTGGGTTTGACTGCCTCTACTGTTTCAACAAGGTGTCATGATCTACTCTTGAAAGAGACAACCCAGAAACCTTCATACAAGGTAACAAACTATTGACAAAATGTGAAAACATTTCACATGTGGACAACCATGTGTAAGTAAGAGGGGGTAACAGATAGTGAGGTGGATAAAGGACAGGATAATAAGAATATTTTGGCTGAAAAGAGAGAGCAATATCCAACTGTTGATAAAGAAACTGAAGATTCCATCCACTCAGTTGATTCAAGCATCTAAGTTAACTGAGTTAGAGAAGGAAAATGAGTCATTGTCCCAAAAATTAAATGACTGTAAAGATAAATTGTTGAATCTTGATGGAGAACAAAGCCAATGAGAAAAGGAAAAAGGTTTCCTTATAGCTAAAATTGATGCTTTGAATGAAAATCAATTGGCTTTGGAGAAGGAGAGAGAGGAGAAACAAAAATATAAGATAAAGGAAACACATCAGCGATGTACAAAAGCAACTATTGAAGCCATTGTCCAAGCAATATCACAAGTCAGCTTAAGAGATGAAGAGATAAAGACTCTCAAAATTCAAAGTCAAAATATGGTTGAAATAATTAAAAAGAAGGAAGAAAAAAGAAAACTTTTTGAGAATAAGAATAAAGAGTTGCTGGACAAAAATGACAAGTTAGCAAAATAACTATCAGGACAGTTGCTAGTACAAGGTGCTGGGAATCTCCTTTGGGACATTACTATTGCAGAAGCAACAAAAATAAGGCCTTATTTAAATTATATCAAGGATAAGGAGATGGTGATCAATGTGTCCAGACAAAGTTGTAGAGTTGTAAAATAGGATTTGGACAATAAACCAACAGATACAGCTAGAAACACTATAAATTTTCTCAATACTTTGTTTGAAGAGGAACTTAGAACAATGTGCATCAAAGACAAAATCACAATAATAACTTGGGCCAGAAAATTTATTGGAATGAAGATGCCAAGCTTATTTCTCAGTCTGAATATCAAGCCTTGCTAGTTAAAGCCAGGTTAGATCATAATAAGTTTGAAGATATGACTCAGTCCTTGTGAGGAAAATCCATAGTTGATAAGTTGGTTGTGTATTTTGAATTGGTAAATTCATTCAGGACAATTGGGATCCATTTGCCACCTATTTCTTATGTGGATCATGTGGAGCTAATGGTATTGGCTAAAGAGATGGAAGATCTGGAAATGAAATCCAGAGATCAGTGGAAGACTATCGAAAAATTTGGCAGAGTGAAATATAGGTTACATTAGTGAAAATTTCATTTCAAGGCTCAAGATGGGGATATGACAAGCATTATTTCAAAGAAAATTTAAATATTTTCTAGTAGTTATGAAGATTTAGTTTGTTAAGGTTATTGGACAGATGTAATAAGGTAGTTACAAATGCTTATTTTTAGAATAGAGGTAGTTAGGGATCAACTCGAGGAGCATTTTTTAATGTCTAAAAACATGTTTTGTAATGTAATTGGGGTTGGAACCCGTGCGATAAATTCATTTTGTAATAGATATTTCAAGTTAATAAAATTACAGAGCCAAGGAGACATTTTTCTGTATCATATATTCTCGTGTTGTTGTTTTGTAGTATGTACTTCCTTTTTCTTATGTCAATGTGCTTCCTTTTATTCCTTTCCATTGTGTTATATCTCATACTTGAATAAGTGTATCTTGAATCAAAATTCATAATCATATGCTCTGGTTCTTTTATTTCAAGTATTCACAAACAAAATTCTTCTAAATTTAATATTGGATTCATCTTTTGATGGCCATATTAATGGATTGTCCATTTTTCTTCCCTATCATCAGACAATTAAGAAATCGACTGTAAAATTGTGGCTATCCGGCCTCTGTGAAGAAACTTAATTGCAAAGCACTGTAATTCATTGTAACTCATGACTTAGACTCCATGCCAAATGATACCCACCTATTTCAGCCTTTTCAACCATCAAATCCGTTCCTTTAAAAATATATATGGCCTTTGTATTTATTTATTGAGAGACCCCTCTCTGGTAGGAAAGAAGCCAACTTTCCTCCTAAATATTGGTTTGTAAGGTTATCTTGGAGCTACCCTTCCACAACCAAAGGATGAAATTATGAGTGATAACATCTTGGCGCCACTACCAGGGAACAAAAGTTCAAATATACGCTAGGAAGAACGACAGTTTTTCAAGAAAAGTAGAATTTATGTGGGAAAACAAGAGTTCTTTCATTTGAAATTGGTTTTGTTTATGCCCTAGTGACTTCACATTGAAAATCTAAGAAATTTGATTAAAAAATGACATCCTAGATTTTACAAGAGTTCATACAATAGGTGATCCTAATCCTGAAGCTTTACATGTTGTAGAAGATCCAAAAAGAATTCTAAGGAAATGAAAAGGGATAGAATTAGAAGGTACTTCTCAGTTAGAAAGGTCTTTTCCTCATCTCAAGAAGAACTTTTGAGTTTGCGAGATCTTGATTTGGATATAAAATTTGAACAGTTTATTTTAAAATCTAATCTGAAAATGATTTAAAGAAAGCTGTAGTTGATCAGGATAGATTTCAGTCTTACCTCCTAGACTCACTTTGGAAAAATTCTCAAAAGACTGTAAAAACAAAATAAAGGAAAAAACCAATTCAAAACCCTCGGCCACAAATCCATAATCTTCTTTCAAACCCTCCTAGAGATATGGTTTCCAGGTTTGCTCCACTTGATTTATCAACTGTTTTGTATGACCTTCCACAAAACTATGCTCAAAGAATCACATTGCATGATGGGGAGGAAAATTTTACATCCCAACAACATGTTGATTGATATAGTGACTTCATTGACCTAGAGGAAGTATATTATGATGATGCAAAGATGAGGTTATCTTCCCAAATTTTGTCTAGAGAGGAAAAGATGTGGTTCAAATATCTTCTGGCAATATCTATTCCTAATTTAGATGATTTCGAAACTCTTTTTCTAGATTTATGGGAACACACGAAGAATCCCTTGTGGATTTGGGATCAATATAATAATATGAAAAAGGGAAATTTTGAATTTATGCATGAGTTTTCACTTAGGTTTATGAGGGTGTATAATTCAACTCCTGTTGATATAAAACCCCTAGTAGGAGATGCAAAACTACATTATGATGATGCTTTTGAAAGTGATTTTTCCTTGTAGTTGATGGAAAGAAAATCAACTAATTTACCTACTATGTTTAAAGATGCATTGGAAGAGGAGGATAAATTGATGGTTTCTGGTAAAATGAAGAAAATAGTTGAGGCATATATGAGAAAGGCCAGAGAAGAAAATCCACCATCAAATTCTTCTTCAACATATGCCAAATTTGATGTCTTGATGAGAACTATGGAGATGATGATGGATAGATTAGCCTTGGATAATAGACCTCAAAATAGAGATCAGTCTAAGCCATAGATTAGGAATCCTATTTTAGGAGACCCCCTCCCCCACATATTAGGCAAAGAGATTAGAGAAATCCAAGGAATGTAGAAGATCAGCAAGTAAGACCCCCCGTCCCAGATAATTATGTGGATGAAGAAGAGGAGAATGATCCTATGAAGAATTAGATACATCATTTTGATGATGTAGATTCTGAGATCTATCTGACAGAAGAAGAACATAACATGTTTGCTCATGAAGATGAGTACAATACTTTTGAATTGGAGACATAACAATATTAGAGAGGGTATCAAAATGTTGTGAATGATCTCCAAAGGAAATTGAATCTGAGAAACATAGATGTAATTGTAAATAAAGGAAGGATCCATTCAAATCAACCTTCCACTTGTCAATAAAATTAAGGAAAACAAAAAGAGGACATTGTAAAGAAAGTCCCATAAAATAAAATAAAAAAAAGAAATATCAAAAGAAAATGATAAAACAACTTCCCCCTTTAGTCTGCAAAATGAGATATCAAAAATAAAAATTTCCACTCCTTTCAATGAATTGCTAAACAACAATGAGTACATAAAAAAAATTCACTAGAATGATCAGAATTGATGGAGAGTGTCAGCCTGATACATTAGAGCTAAATGATGATGCCCCAACTATGGTTCTTGGCCCTAGAATAGAGGACGACAATGAAGAATATGTTCCACTCTTCTATGTGAGCGTGAATGTTCATGATATGATCCTACACAATGCCTTGTTGTATTCACGTGCTTCACATAATCTAATGCCAAGAGTGGTAGTTGAAATTATGGGATTGGAAATCACAAGGCCTTACAAAGATTTATTTTCTTTTGATTCCATAAAAGGATAAGTGTTTGGGGTTGATCAAGGATTTGGTAGTTACTCTTGCCTAGATTAATGCTAAGAGTATTATCATGGATGTAGTGGTTGTTGAAATTCCCCCAAAGTTCGGTATGTTTTTAACCATGTCTTGGGACTCAAAGTTGAAAGGAACTCTGCAAATGGACATGTCCTCTGCAACAATTCCACTTTTTGGAGAGCACATGAAATTATATAGAGAGAAAAGACTGGCTTATATAGTGAGTAGTCAAGAAATACCTGATAATCATCCCATTTATGCAGTTGATATTTATTTGGGGTCTTCCATTTTTATAATGTTTTGTATATTGAATAAGACCTACCAATAGTAGATGAGTAGAAAGAAGATAAAGAGTTTGCTAAGAGACAAGAAGCCTTAGAACAAAAGCAGAGGGTTGAATGAGTATGTACCATGTATTTTGATGGGTCAATAACTAAAGAGGGATCTGGTGCAGGTGTCTGGATTATTTCTCCAAATAGGGATTTTAAAGTTTATTCTTTTAAGTTAACATTTGAGTGTACAAATAATGTAGCATAATATGAAGCTTTGCTTTTAGGATTAAATGCATTGAAAGAGTTGAAAGAAAATATAATAGATGTTTATGGAGATTCAGAATTAGTCACCAATCAAGTAAAGGGTATCTATTAGACCAAGCACCCCAGGATGAGGGCAAACAAGACTGAATTTTGGGATATGCTTGGGGATTCTTTCAATGAATATAGAGTGATGGTAATTCCCATAAGATAGAATAAGATAGCGGATTCTTTGGCTACAACTGGTGGAAATTTTAAAATTCTTGTTTATTCAAATAAAAAATACAAGATTGAAGTTATAAATAGACCTTCTTTTCCTGATAATTCAAAATATTGACAAGTGTTTTAATATAATTTGCAAATAAAAAGGTTTTAGAGATTCCGAATGAATTTTCCAATACAGTTGTTGAGGCAGAGAATCGAAATCTGGAGAATGCTCAAGTTGATGAAATATTTGCAGATGAATATGAAGAAAAGAAAAATTTGAAAGTTATGATTGGTGGAAAGGATATTATTTAAATTAAGAGTATTTTTATTCCAAAGAGGCTCATACATTTAGAGAAGTTGTTTGATAGAAATGATGTGGAAAAAACCCCTAAAGTTCAGCCCCATGAAGATGAGATTCAAGATCAGAACATTGGAACACAGGACCATCCTAAGGTAATAAATCTTTCAAAATCCTTGCCAACAGAGGAGAAGAACAAATATATTGAGATGATGCCAAAATTTCTCTGATGTTTTTGCTTGGAATTATGAAGACTTGAAAGAATATGATACATCCCGTATACATCATATTATTCCAATAAAACTAGGTGAAAAACCTTTCAAGAAGAAACTCGAAAGAATTAATCCCATGTTACTCCCTTTGATTGGGAAAAAAATTAAGAAATTATTTAATGCCAAAATCATTCTCACACTCTGATTTTCAAAGTGGGTGGAAAACTTAGTTCTTGTTATGAAAAAGAATGGAGAGATAAGATTGCGTGTTGACTTTAGAAATCTGAAATTTTTTTCTTTGAAAGATAATTACCCACTGCCAAATATGGATCATATCCTACAGAAGGTTGTTGGTGTATAAAGAATGTCTATAATGGATGGATTTTCAGATATAATTAGATTAAAGTTCACCCAGAAGTTCTAGAAAAAAACAACATTGACAACACCCTGGGGAACCTTTATGTATGCTAATATGACAATTGGACTGATGAATGCAGGGGAAACGTTTCAAAGAGAAATACATATTTCATTTGTTGAAGAAAATGACAAATTTGTTGTAGTATATATGGATGGAATTACAATATCAAAGTCTAACAGGGATCATATCAAGCACCTGGAAAAGGTATTTTTGAAGTGTAGAAGGTTTGGTATTTCCTTCAACCGCATAAAATCAAAATTTTCCATAAAGGAAGGTAAGCTACAACGCCATATTATTTCAAAGGATGGGATTAAATTTGATCTTGACAGGGTAAAATCTATTTTGAAAGTTGACATGCCCAGGAATAAAAAAGAAATTCAGACTTTCATTGGGCAAGTCAATTTTCTGAGAAGATTCATTCCAAGCTTTGTATAAATTCTGATAAGTGTGACTAATATGCTAAGGAAAGATTGTGATATTAAATGGACCATGGAAGCTAAAAAAAATTAATGATATTAAAAAGGAAATAACAGAAGCACCTGTTTTGATTAGCCTATATTTTTCCAAGGATTTTATTGTCTTCTTTTTTGCTTTGGAACAAACAATACCTAGTGTTTTATTACATAAAAAATCAGCAGAATCTAGAACATCCTATTGCATTATTTAGCAAGATATTGAGAGATGCAGAACTGAACTATGACATAATGGAAAACAAATCCTATGCATTGATCAAATCCTTAAATAATTTTAGAGTTTATATTTTGAATCCTCATATCATTGCTTATGTGCCAAACAACATTATAAATGATATCCTCACTCAGCCATATCCTAAGGGGAAGAGAGAAAAATGGATTGTAGTGCTCTTGGAATATGATTTGGAGATTAAGCCCACCAAATTGGTAAAAGGTCAAGGATTGGAAAAATTAATTACTAATGCAAACCGTGAATCCTTGAAGATAAATTTCTCGTATAATGTTTCAAGTGGGTCAGACACAGGATTGTAGGTAATCAAATATTTTTCTTTGTCTCCTTGGTACAGTGATATTATCTGTGTTTTACAGAATTGAGCAAGACTAGAGGCATATCTATAAAGATGAAAGCAAAAAAAAATGCATTTTGAATAATTATTTGTATTGGAAAGACCTAGGAGGAATTATGTTAAATTTCTTACTTCAAAATGAAGCTCAACAAACTATGAAGAATTTTCATCAGGGGGTATGTGGATTCCATCATTCATGAAAGGTAATTGCCAATAAGATTCTAAGAGTAGGGTTTTATTGGCCTAATTTTTTTTTCTGATGTATATAAATAAGTTATATCTTTCCATGAATGTCATATTTTTTATGGAAAAAGAAAATTGATTCCTTTACCTCTCAAGAAAATTTCAACTCAAAATGGGCCTCCTAAAAAGAATTAATATAATAATAGTTAAAATAATAAAATAATATTTATTAATTTTGGAGGAAGAAAAGAAAAAAACTACTTTTTTGTTTGTATTTTTGACATATATCCCCATGTTTTTATTCAAATTTCGATCAGGAGGGCTCGTTGGATGCATAATTAAATCCCACATCCAACGAGTACCCACTCGTCATAGTTTTGACGGACCCCGCTACCCCCCAAAAAAGAAATACCTGAAAAAACGTGATGAATCATCATCACATTTTTTCAGGTATTTGTTGTTTTTGGGTTAGCTAGGTTCGTTAAAAGTATGTCAAGTGGGTACTCACTGGATGCATAATTTAATTCTGCATCCAACGAGCTCTCCCGATCGAAATTTGAGTAAAAACATGGGGAGATATGCCGAAAATACAAACAAAAAAAGTAGTTTTTTTTATGATACCTATCCCCAAATTTATATTAAAAAAGTGTTTAAGAACTATACGGTATTTCAAATTTAAATCAATTTCATTGGCTAACACATGATGACATGGAATTTGAATCAAAGTTAAAAGGCCCATTTTGAGTTTAAATTTCCTCTAATGCCAATCTCAGTGGAAGCACCATTTCAGCAATGGTGATTATATTTCATTGGAGAGATTAATAAAAACTCCTATGGATAGCAGAAATGGATCTTAACTACTACAGATTACTTCACCAAATAGATTGAATCCATACCAACTAAAAGAACCACAGATACGTATATCATTTACTTCCTTGAAAAGAACATTCTATCTAGGTTTGGATGTCCCAAGAGATTTGTAATAGACAATTCACAACATTTTAAGTCAAAGAAACTGATCAATTTATGCCATAAGTATCACATAAGTCTAAATCATTCCACATCATACTACCCTCAAGGGAATGGACTTGTTGAGTCATCAAATAAAATTTTGGTGAGGATTATAAAGAAGTCACTGGAAGAAAACAAAAGAGCATGGCACACCAAGCTTAAGTATGCTTTATGGGAAGACATAATAAGTACCAAGAGGGTCATTGGTATGTCACCATTTCAGTTGGTATATGGAGAAGAAGTAATATTTCTAGTATCTTTGGGTTTTCCAGTGATGAAATTGCTACAAGAATGATATGAAGAGACTAACCATATGCAAAGAAGAACTAATCAGATAATAGAACTTCATGGATTGATGGAAAAAGGATATGACAGAGTGCAGGTCCATCAAGAAAATATGAAGAAAGGATTTGAAAGGAAGGTGAAAGAAGAGCAGTTTCAGATTAATAATTTGGTTCTGAAGTGGGATGCAAGAAAAGAGGATAAGCATGGAAAGTTTGATCATATATGGAAGGGTCCATATATAATTGTTGCATACAGGGGAGATAATTGTTTCATTTTGCAAAATCAAAATGGGGTTGATATTAAAGGAGGCCCTATGGATGGGAGATTTATGAAACATTATTGATCTTGAAGGTGATATCAGTTTCTGCACATTAGTTGTATATATATTTGTTTTTTAAATTTGAGTATGGATGGTAGGTTGAAGGATTTGAAGCCTGAAGTTGAAGGCCCTAAGATATGGAGATTTGACATTCTTTAATTTTATGTACATAAAAAAGAAAAGAAAAAGAAAAAGAGTTAAAGTTTTATTTTTAAAGCATAATAACTTATATAGAGGATAGTAGTATTGGCAATGGTCTATGGGTTCTTTTCTACCTCACAGGGACAATAGAATCCCCAACTGGAGCCATTTGTTAACACTATTTTGATGAACATATGAGAAGAGGTGGCCTATGTTTGATAATTTGGAAAATAATTGATTGGGTGCTAGAAAAAGAGGGGTTTTGTTCTTCATTGTTCTATAGAACCATAGGCTAGAGGCGAAAGGTGGATAAAGTGGTGAATGAGGTGCTTGTGGTATATAATCAAGGGTTCAACTGTTAATATATGAGAAGTTAAAAGATCAATGAGGAATAGTGGATATTGTAGGAGAAGACACGTGATGGATGATAAGGTAAGTGATAGGTGGAATATAAATTGGGAAAGGTTAAAGGGCAAATGCGATCAACAGCGGGAGATGAAAAGAAAAATAGATCAATGGTGGAGACGAATTTTGCGCCCGCAACATGCATGGGAGGTATATTGGTCATGGCCCATAAATTTTTTTACTGCTTTCCACGTGGAGGGCAGAGATTTATTCTGCTGGCTGAAAGGAGGTAGGATAAAACCACTCCTCGCGATCCTGAAACTGCTTGTGGAGATTTTTATAAAAAGAAAGGGCATGTGTTTGAGGAGTATTTGTCTTATGTGCTTTGGAAGGAACTTTCGTGTGCCCTGTGGAAGCCAAGTCGGTCAATATACCTTTCCAGTCATCATCATTTAGGTAGGCCACATAGCTAACCTGCCAAAATTCTTTAAAATGGAAGGTGAAAGGGAGGTCGAAACGCAAGTCCATGAATTTGGTATACTGGAAGAGATTCTCGAGGATAGGGATGGTGGCATTTTTTATATTGTGATTTCCTTTGGTTTATTCCATGAGTTAAAAAAACAAATTACAAACCTTTAAAGAACAAGGAGTCGACCTGTATGGTGTCCGCAGGTATTAGTTCCACCATTTTTTTCCAGACCAAACCCTAAATTTTCCATATTTTGTAGCCTGGTGTGCGTATAATTACTCCCATTCTGAGCATGTTGTAATGGATTCAACTAGGTCTAAGATCCTTTTTCCAAATAATTCTTTAGTTATCAGAGAGCCGCTTGAAGTACCCCTGTCATTTACTTTGAACCAAGAAGATTTCATTGAAGAAAACCTAATTGATCAGTTTAGACATGTTGTTGTGGAAGAAAAACAAGTTTTTTACTCTAAAATCCTTAAACCTGATGTGTCTATTGAATATGAACCCTTTCTTTTTTATATCAACCTGTTCAATGAAGAGTCTCAATTGGTCATTTCCTTGCTGAGTCAGTTTTTAGGGCTGGACACTGATAGGTTTGTCCCAGATATTTTATTGAGTCTATTATTTAAAATGAGCATGCGTTAAACTGAGTCTGAGTCATGTCAGTTAACTTGTCTTAAATTTATAAATTCATGGTTGAGAATATTCATTCTTATTTGGTGAATTCCCACACAACAAGACACTTCAGATTCTAGTCTTACCTAGTCAAGATGTTTATATTCTTTAATGAGGAAAACTTGCAGTTTCCATAGATATTGTTTACTTCCGAAATAAAAAACAACACCTTCAACTATATGAATCTCATAATTCCATAGATATAAAGTGAAATGTTTCAGAACAAGTTTCCTAGATTTCTACCAGAAATGGAAGAAATGTTGCAATTTGATCCAGATAGAAGGCTTGTGGATTGGTTCCTACTAAAGGAACATACAATTATTAGAGTGTATGGTTTTGTTCATGAACCATATATTCTACCAGCATTTTTGACACCTGAGATTTTTACTTTGGAATTCATCAGACAAAAATTAATTGTAGAAAATGAGCATTTTCTGAGCTTCAGAGAGGATTTAGAAATCAAGTTTCCTTTGAAGTGTTGAGCCTCATTTTGTTATTATTTTTGGCATTAAAATAATACATTTAAATGCATATTTTATTATCTTTCATGTATTTTATGTCATGCATATCATTATTCAACACAAGGTAAGGACAAATTTAATGTTTATCCAACTTTGGTTATTAATATCATTTTTATGATTTTATTAACTCAAATATATATTATTTAAAGTATATTTGATATATTAATTAATATGTGTATTTGTTTGCAGGTTATGTAGTATGATTGGGTGAATTAATAACAAGTACGCATTCAGCTTACCATTCAACCTGATCTACGTAACCACCGTTCAGCTTACCATTCAGCCCAATCTGTGCAATTGTTGTCCAGCTCATGTTCCAGCTTTTCGTCCAGATCACTAATCAGTTTGCGTGCTGTCCATAACCGATCTCAAGCATTAAACATTGAAGCAATCTGCAAACCGTTTTGTTGACCACGTGCCTAGGTGATAACATGATCAACACTTTCAAAGGATCGTCGGTGCATTGATTTCACCCAACACCAAGCTGCTCACTGTCCACGCATTTAAAGAAGGTGTACTCTTGTTCTAGAATCATTCGTGGCCTCTTCCAAACTCACCACTAGTATGCACAATTAAAACGATGAACGACCTACATTCTGGAAGATCACCCTCACACTACTCTTGTTCGCCACCATGTCAGGAGTCTGTACGCCACATCTGAAGTCTATTCACACTGATGATGGACCTTTGTTCTAGAAGATCCATCGTGTACATTTCCTGTGCCTAAAACCACTCCACCAGCCACGCGAAAGGAGGAGTATATATACCACCATGATGCCCTGTTCATGTTGAAGATGCCACGATCACGCCGAGGAAGGAACCAGACTATGCACTGGCCTATAAACAGTTAATGTTCATTATAATCGACTAAATTTAGAGAGCATTTGACCACTAAAGGGTCGACTTGCTCATCTCTTGTATATGATATATATACCAGCCTCATTTGAGAGCTAGGGGAGTTAGTTAGTTAGTTTTTTTTGAGAAAGCCTTTCAGTCAGTTCTGTAAAGTAGACTGTAATTTTGTTCCATCTTCTGAATAAAAGTATGTACATTCTACTGTTCATGGTTGCGTTTGCATAGGCATTAGGAAAGCATCCTATTGTTTAGGAATAAACACATGCTTGAGACTCGACGAGTCCATGCTGCCTAATTCTCCTAAGAGTGCATCCTGCTAGGAGGGATATCTTTGTAACACCTCTAAAGCTGACATTGCACAAGCGGTTTGGGCCAAGTCTTCAACCACAGAATAGTTTGAAGCAACTCTAGCATTAGGGTTATGCAAGGTCTTCTTAAAGACACCTTTCGGTATCTTAGGCATAGTTTCAGCAGGCTTCTCGATTGTGAGAGGGTTAGAAGTTTCACCTATAGACTTACCCTTCTTAGAAGTCTCATTTTCATAGTTTTTATTCCTAGTCTGTAGCAAAGTCAAAGATCGAACCATGTTGATATAGTTGGGGTTAGGGGCATTTGGAGTGCCCCCTGCTACATTAGAATTTGAAGCAAAATTCTACCCTTGGGGAAATGGATCCTTCAGGACAACTGGTTGTTGAGCTTTTAGCAACTTCTGGGCTTATTCCATAATGGGAAAAAGATGGGTGAGGTGATCCTCATGGCACAACTTACACGGGAATTTCACCTTTTTCTTTTATTTCTTGCCCCCATCAGGACTATTTGCGGGTTTCTGCTTATTTTGATTTCCCTCCCCTTTCTTTCCTCTCTTCTTCTTCCCATCGGGCTGCTGATTTCCCTTTTGAGAGGTCTGTGCAAAAACATTTGCATTTTGGGGTGAGGGGGAATCCTTTGCTGCCTCCACTGTAGAATGTTTGACAGATAGCTGATGGAGCCGTTTGGCCAAATATTCTACAGTGGGAGAGTTTATGGACCCAACCACACCATCAGCATGGGGTCCAGGCTTAGGTTTCTCTGCATCGTGGGTAGGCCTCGGTGCCTCAGGAATAATCTCATACAAGATCCCAAATTGAGAATAAATCAAATCCAATTACTGGGCCCTGAGGGTAGCTTCTTCCTCATTCGTCACTCCTGAAATAGATACGTCCTTATATATGTAAGGCAATAATGATTTAAGGAACCATTCTAGTAAGAACTCAGGAGGAATAGTAGCTTTAATAAGGCTCTTCTGCCTCCTCCACTCTTGGATGTGATCCAAGATGTGGGTAGCCTTGTTTTTCCTGAAGGTAGATAACAATTCTATTCCGAAATCATATCGGATTGGAAGCTGAAAGTGGCTAAGGAATGCATTAACCAAGTCCCAAAAACTACTGAACGCAGCAAAAGGAAACTCAATGTACCATTTTGCTGCAGTACTTGTTAAGGTTCTTTGGAACAACCTCAACCTAACTGAATCTTCGTTCAACGAATTAGAAGAACACCATAAATGAAAAGTGGTAGCATGAGCCCCAGGATCTTCACCAACTTTGCCTTCGAATTTTGGGATGTCTGATGGAAATTTGGTGGGGATAGGTGGCCACAAGGGGTCATGCCTCATTGGGTTGTTCATTAATTTAGACAAATATGGCAAGTTTAACGTTTCCAGGAATGAAATCTTAGGTTGAACTGGAGCACTAAAAGTGCCAGGATGGGGATTAGAGGGACTTGCCCCCAAATTACTATAAGTGAAGGTGGGGTTTCCCCCTGCCGCCGGTTGCGAAGTGGATGGATTACTTTGGAATGGATTCCATCCGTAAGCCACAGGGTTATGGGTGGGAGGTGCAGTATAAGAGGTTCTGGCTGCCCCAGTCGAATCTGGGGTTTGAAAAACAGTAGCAGGTATCCCTCCACTAAACAACGAAAATGGAGAGCTCGTGAATGGGCCGAGATCAGAGTTTGAAAACCTTTCCCGTAAGAGTTAGTGTTTCCAAACTGTACTCCTACATAAGAAGGTGATGGGAATACGTATGGAGTGGATGGGGGAATATGCCCCCCATTCCAAGGAAATCCTTGGACAAAAGCTGAGAATCCTACCGGACCACTCTAGGCAGTGTGTGTGAAGGAGGAAGGAATAATAGATATACTAGGAATCCCAGTAACCATGCCACTAGAAGCACCTGCTAGGATTATGGGAACCAGTGGTTGAACCACCCGACTTGCTGGACTTAAGGGCGTAGTAGGTATGCTAGATCTAGGGGCACTTACCGGGGGAGGTACTACCCCTTCAGCTAGAATGGTTGAGGTGAAAAAAAAAGAACTTTCTCCCGCAGTAGACATTATCTTGCCCATAGGGACACCTAACATAGGTGAATCAAAAGGCCAAACCTGGACGACCACATGATCGTTTAAGTTAGTCAAGGGTGTATTAAAATTCCTTGCAAACTCATCAGCCTACAAGTCTTCTATCTCAACTGTATTAAAATCAAAACGATTTTCCCTAAGTTCTGGTTCACCTGGAACTTCAGTTACTCCTATCGGTTCAAATGAACCGTCCGTGTCCAATCTTTGCCTTTGGGGTGGAGGTGGAGGTTCCAATGTGATGAGAGGAGGAAGGTTTTGCAACCTTCGTGACCTTCTAATAGGTTGGTCCTCCATGATTGTAAATCTGACAATTCAAACCCTAAGGTCAGCTAAACACAGAAAAACCACAGAGAAATCATTACGAAAATTCCTAAAGTCTCAACAGTCAACAAGGGTAAAAGATATGCTTTCCTGAAGAAAGTTGAAGAATAGTTACTTGGCGTCCTTGAAGAGGTTCTTAGGCACAAGCGAAGGAATCACCCACCGCCATCCTACACTTTCAACAAGGGTTACCTTCCAAGCCCGTCCAAGGTGAACTAGAAATAACCTTATGGTTTACCTAGGTATGAACCCTAGATGTCAAGAGACTAGAGGCTACCTTAACTATACCAACAGTCTGGGGGGATAGTCGCAAGCCTGACTCGTACGCATGGGAAGGGTAGCTGAACCCGAAACTCTGTCTAGGACAAAATCCCCAGATGCGTAAAAGTCCTGATTTACGTTTCGACAAGGAATCAGAGGGTTATCTCCTCAGTCCAATGCCTCCACGTGGCCTCGTGCTTGACTCCCGTTTGAGAGGAGCTTCCCAGATACTATCGATAAAGAGAAGGGTTTACCTATCGATTGGTCCACTATGTCTGAATTTTAATCCTTATGGGAAGTTTACACTTCCTATCCCACAAGTATAGCCTAAGCTAGTAGGTGTATGGCCCGAAAAAATAAAAATTACTAATAGATTTTAATTATTGTGTTCATTTTAAGGGCTATTTTTTACTCAAAAGGCAAGTGGAGTGAAATACTATGATGTTTTTGACTCGATAAGAAATGTAAAAAGCAAAGGTGTATACTTCCAAAGCAAAATATCACTAAAAAACAAGATTCTTTTCTTTTTGTAAATGTAAATTGATGAAAATGCAACGATAAAGAGAACACTAAGACTATATTTTTGAGATTATATTTTAAAAACTGAAAATAAAACTACTCTATGCAAAATCAAATGCAAAAGCTTCTAAATGTTTTATTTTCACTTTTTAAAATGCTCAAAGACTACTACGCACCTAAATGCACAAAACTTGAGTATGCTTGAATTAAACTAACTATATAAAGTAAGCAAAGTGAAGTAAACAGATTAATAAGACCAAAGATCAACCACCTAAGGAATACTTGGAACCCTAGCTTGGGCGGACACAGTGAAAGAAAACCACTGAGATCAAACAAAGGCAAGTGGCAAACCAAAAACTATCAAAAAATAGAATGGGATATACAACGTCTTGAACCTGATCACCGATTCAGAAAACTAACACTTGAACCTATAACCCAAACAGGAAAATCCACTTTAATTTGCTAACAGAAAACAATCCAAACAATAAGAACTCAAGGGCTTTACACAAAAGCACAAGGTGTGGCCAAAAAAGTCATCAAACTCATAGTGCAATGCTTATAAGGAAGACCAACCAGCAAACAAAATTTAAAGAGGGACAGGGACAAGCAAACCCTAGCCCAAAAATTTCAATGCTCAGGCTTGTAAGCGACTATGTATAAGGGCAACCCGTGTACTGTATGCGACTGTCCTAGAGAGAAACCCACGTACGCAGGCATCTGTACGCGATTGTATGCAAGAGCAACCCGCGTATAGGTGTAAAATTTTCTAATAAAATGAAAATTTTTCAAGGTCTTCAAACACCACTCCAAGCATGAACCACGACAGGACACCACACACAGAATCAAGGTAAAGATTGGGCAACGGCCAATAGAAATAGCCCACAGTAGTCTGGGATCCCTAGCGGAGTCGCCTGTTCTGTTGTTCAGGAATAAACACACTTATAACATAGGGTCTGGGGTTACCAACGTACTTCTAAAACTTTCAGACAATTAACTTTAAAGTACAGAAAATGAATAGGAATAAATGTTGAACTCACCCGATTAACGACGGTTGATCCAAGCTTTCTCTTCTCTCGCTCTGTTTCTCTCCAAAGCTTTCAGGGACGCACCTCCTTCACCTGCAAAGAGAAAATTCTCCAAGTACAATCTTATACAAGTTAGATGAACAATATATAGAGTGCTTAATCAAAAATATTCATCAAACATGATACATGAAAGAGACTCAACACAAAGTTGGAAGAAGATTTCTCTTTATTAACAATAGTGAATGAGTTAAGTGTACAACCCAACGCCTGAGACAAGGACTCCTTTGCAACTAAAGGATTCTGAGTTTTGCTGCTCCAAATACTTCTGAAGATATACCACCAGCATAACTTTGCTCTCCAAGTATGATTCTTTAATGCCCTCCCCAAGGCCTCTATTTATACTTTGGGAAATAGGGCAGTTTTGAAGGTTGAGGAGGTTGAGACAATTGAGATAGTTAATGATTAGGGCTCAACAAATCTCCATTAATCGTGTTTTATTATTTTTAATGTCAAATGGATGTGTACGCGACTATTGATACTGGAAACCCACGTATGACACGCGAGTTGCTATAAGGAAACCCACGTACAAATATGTATGCGGCTTGCAATGAAGATACTCGCGTACAGTATGTGGGATGCTATGGAGATAGTCACGTATGTACACGAGTTGCTGTGGAGATAGTCACGTACGACAATCAACATATAGAAAGGTAAAATGGCAAGCTGGTTGGATAATGAATGCATCTCATGTCATGCCCATCTATAGTGTTTACGCAACCTTCAATCCATAAGTGTCCTTTTGTGTACCAACATATGAAGTGTCAGCACTTGGACAGAGAAGTGCCATTTTGGTTGATAACACATCCCCTGATTGCTGAGAGGGCCCCTCAACAACCAGTGATTCCCATGTCCGTATGTGTTTTTGTTATTTTCTCTCTCACAGATAAGTAGTTTTGTTTTAATTTGTTCATGTGATTATGTTACTATAGTTGTCCATTTATTTTCTTTCTGTGACATATGTTTGTTGTAGTTAATTTAATTTACATTATGCTGTTAATGTAGTCTTTGATATAGAATTAGAGTGGCCGATCACGTGTAGTTTGTTTTCATTTTTCCTTTCAGTTTTCTCTTTCGGTTAAATGCTTAATGTTATATTTACAAATAGATAAAATTTAGTTAGTCTTAGGTCTGATTTGTAGTTAGAATTAGTTTCGTTAACTTTTGTTTAAATATAGATTAATTCAACAATGTTTTTGGGTTTTTATTTTTTATTTTTTATTTTTATATAATAGAAACAATCTCTTCATACCCATAGATTAGTAATCACTTTTGATTATTTCAAGTTATTAATTAGGTTTAAATTCTGTCCTTTATGCATCTTGTTTTCATATGCACAAAATCAACGGATAATTAAATCATTTAGGTCTGCTTTTATTATTCTCTGTATACAGTCTCTCATTCGGATTGTGTGATTGGACTGTCATTTAGACCTTCCTTCCAAACTGTCGTCCAGCATTCCATCTGACCTTTAGTGTTCTTAGTTTATTTTTAACCTATTTTTATTTTCATTTCTTTGGCTTTTTGAATTCTGTTCTGTTTTGGTAATTAGGTAATAGTTACATCAGCCTCTAGGACCTTAGGTTAGATTATTTTAAAGTACTTATTGAAAGCCCTTTTTGTATTTCTTTTCAATCAAAGCATGTTTTTGAATTATGATTTGATTTGCTTCTTTTGTCTTTGATTTCCTCATTTATCCTGGTTGTAAAATATGATAATTGTATCTCTGGTTTAGTTTAATTCACCGTTGTTTATATTGAATTTAGAGTTAGAAATGTTAATTTGTGGAAAATACACCAATACTTTGTAGATTGATACTAGCATAGGATTTATTCCTTTAATTGTATGTTTATTAAAAAATGCTTATAGACTAAAGAATTAGAGAAGTCTTCTTAATTAAGTTTTCTACTTGCTTATTTATTTATTTTTTTCTACTTATTCATAAATTAGACCTTTCTCAGTTTCTAAAGTTGTTTATGAAAATTTTCCCATTCTTAGATTAAGAAGAAGAAAGTTAATTAATGAGTAGTCTGATATTATCCTAGTATGATGCTTTGTTTTAATCACATTAATTTTTAGGAGTTTGACTTAGCTTTTCATTTTGAAAGGTTTTTCAATATTTTGTTTATTAAAGTATTTCTACAACGCCCTAGGAACCCCTCTACCTTTGCATATATTTTGTAGCAACTCTAAGCCTATCAACCCTGGTCGATAATTAAATATTAGGTGTATTTAAGATAGTAGAACACACCCAACATTTTGGCGCCATTGCCGGGGAGTTTTTCTGTAAGGTAGAAAAAATAAAATTTGCTTATGAAATTTAGTGATAGGTTGTTGTCGAGGGAGTGGTAAGACGAGAGGTAAGAACCCGCGCATCTGTTATAACAGGAGCCCCCAAACCCAACAGTAGCAGTAGTCTAGGTTTTCCTTTAGTTTAGTTTTTCATGAACATAGTCTAGACAGATAAGGATAGATAGGTTGCCTTTACGTTACACAGCAAGGGGAAGGGGAAATGGTAAGATACAAAGACGACTTCACTACAGAATTTCCATAGTGTGACAGCCTGACACATCCACTTTAGTGGGTCTCCCCAAAGCCTTGTTGGCCCTTTTTTCGCACAAGTGTGTTTACTTTATGCAAAGTTTGATTTATTTCCCTTAAGCATACTTTTCTTTTCGCAGACATAGATAGTTTATTTTTTTTATAAGTTCAATTTGATGTACGTGTGCCTTTAGGTAATTTATTTTCGTACAATTTACCCGTATGCAAGTATAGGACTCATTTTACAATTAAATCACTTAGTGGTGTTGTAAGCGCCACCCATATTGCTAACAAACTAACAGGAACATTTGAAAGGAGAGCTTTAAGATAACACATGAAAAACTATTTATATGGTGGGAAGATATGGTAGGCGAGAAGGATGAACAATATTTTACCTTTGAATTCCCTATTAGAGATCCAGGAGGAGTGGCGCAAATACAGTACGTTCCCCCATCCATTTTTCCAAATTTTCATGAACTAGAGAATGAAGACCCTGATGAATTTTTATTTCAATTGGAAATACTTTGTAGAGCATATAATGTTCAAAATCTGAATTTTTTCATTAGAGGAAATTCGGGGACTAAAATGGGCCTTATAAGAAAACGTGCCAACAATAAGTTCTTGTGAGTTGGAATTCAAAAAGCAATAGAATTTCAATAAAATGAGTCAACCATAATGGTTGAATTGACATATTTGTCATAAAAAAAACTACTTTTTTTGTTCGTATTTTCGACATATCTCCTTGTGTTTTTACTCAAATTTCGATCAGGAGAGCTCGCTGGATGTGGAATTTGATTCTACATCCAAGGAGTACCTACAGTGCATAGTTTTGATGGACCTCACTACCCCAAAAACAAGAAATACCTGAAAAATGTGATGATGACATCATCATCACATTTTTTTATGTATTTATTGTTTTTGGGGTAGCCGGGTCCGTCAAAAGTATGCAGCGTGGGTACTCGTTGGATGTAGAATAAAATTCTGCATCCAATGAGCTCTCCCGATCGAAATTTGAGTAAACACACAGGGAGATATGTCGAAAATAAGAACACAAAAAGTAGTTTTTTTCTTTCTTCCTCCAAAATTAATAAATATTATTTTATTATTTTCCTAAGGAGACCCATTTTATACATCAAAATTCCTCTAATTCCTCTTACTTTGAAAGGAGCATCCCTCCGATGGTTCATGAGCCTAGGTTGGAATTGCATTCAAACTTGGGAAGACATGAAAGATATGTTCTTGAAAAGATACCAATATTATTGCATGGTCAATGAGGATATCTTTGAAATAATGCAGGGAGAAGAAGAAACTTTGGAAAATTACGTCGAACGCTTTCAATACAACCTTCAAAGATCAAAACTAAGACAGTTAGGAAAGGATACCTTGAAAATAATTTTACTCAAAGGCATAAGAAATGAATATTTAGAAATTTTAAGTGGGAACAGGTGACGTATTTCAGTTATCATATGATAATTTTTGTGAATTATGTAGAAGGTATTCAAGAGGAAAATTCAAGATTAGTAAGAATATACCCTCTTCTCGGCCTCATCTTAATCCCTGTCAACCTTGTTCACAAAGCTTTTATGTCCCATATGATGATTATAGGGATACTCTCTCTTATGATGCAACACTTCCTGTTCTACAATATTTTCATCAATATCCCATTTTCCAGGTAGGATCCACCACACAAGCTAGTCAATTACACTTGCCACAATCACCTTCTCATAAACCTCCTCCATTCCCTATGCACATTCGTTTTCAATCTAGTCCACATTCTAACAACAATAAAGCAGTACAATATGCTTACAGTGTTGAACTGCAACATTTACCCACCTTACCTACCTCACCAACGTTATTGCAAGAAATTCATATGAGATTTGGAGAGGTTATAGATCAAGAGATTGTAAAGAATACGAAAGAAAGTGAAGTTTCTACTTGGCCTTTTCCACAAGAAGACAATATCAACTTGGAATGCCTCTCATTCGATGAGGGAAGGGCATTGGAACCTGAATATTCCCCGTCACCAAAATTAGATTCTTTATACATCCTAGAATTCAATGAAAGATCTTGTGACATAACAAATGAAGAAGAAAACATAGAATACATAAGTCACATTGAAATATGGTTCCAAGAGGGAACCAAGCCATGGTACCATCCTCTTCTTCAATGTTTATTGCTGCTAAATCAAACATCTCGGTTGATTCTTCATATCCCGGTAATCATTGTAATATTTTTCTTATATGTGGAAAAAGGTATATTTCTAATTTTACTTCGAACATGGTTACATTGGAAGAATTCATATACTTGAATTGTTTTCTTTCTTTTTAGTAGAATAGGATATTATGTAAATATATTTTTGTCTTATTAAATAAATAAGAGTTACTACAGGCGACTCTTTTTCTTTCCATAATGTTATATATGTTTTTATCAATAAAAATGAATTATCTAACAAGTGGTTTTGCAGTCTGATTATGAGAATTTTATTTATAAGCAGCTCATGGAGTATTATCTGAAAGACAATTTATGATCGTAAGATATCTTAAAACTTTCTTAAAAATTACAGCTTATAGCAATTCTGTGTACATCATTCTTAACCATTCCTTTTATGATTCAGATAGTTTTTGGTATTTTGATTCAAACATGTATATTTCTAATTTTCTATTTTAAACAGCTGCATGATAAGACTTACTCTCATTATTATCTTTTTCGAATCTCACCTTATACCTATGGATTACTAGTGTATCCTATACTTGTTACCAAAAACTTGTCTCTTAAAATATTTTTGTGTGATAACTCAATAGTAGGTGGAATTTTTTCCTATGGGGAACATTATTTATCTTTCACGAAGAAGAAGGATTGTAAGTTCAAAGAACAACTTTAAGTTATTCTCTTTTGACATGATTTATGATTAAGGCCAGCATGAAAAGTATTTGTAAGTTTATTTTTGCAAAATTGAATTATGTGTTTTAGCAGGGCTTAGCACGCTCTAGTACCAATTGGCTTCCATATGCTTAATATCATTATACAAGGAAAACCCGCCGAGGTACTGAACAGGCTTGCTGGTAGCGGGTCAATGCTAAGTAAAAACTCAAAACAAGGAAGCTCGATAAATGCAAGTAAACCCGTCGGGGTACTGAACAGGCTCGTTGACAGCAAGACTATGCTTGCATGGTACCAAGATAAACCTGTCAGGGTACTGAACAGGCCTGCTGGCAGTGAGGCAATATCGGGTAAAAGAGATTTGGTTAATGCACTACTATGCACATGATTCCGAGAATAATGATAAATATGAAGATTTTTTTTTCAAATTTTATTTTAAGGCCGATTGTTTTTAATGTCATTTGAGAATTGCTGTAAGTTGGGATTGGACCTAGCCATCTAATTCAACAAATACCTAGGATGTCATTATCCTAGAAATGGGACCCATAACTATAAAATCTCACACACTCCAAGGTAAACTCAAAATATCTTATGATGACAAGATATCTTTACAATAAGGCACGGGTGACTAGATTTTCCTCTTTCATGTTTTCAGTTCTCTTATCAACATTTAAGTGGTCTTTCTAAGCACTGTTATATATATTTTTTTCATGAATATACATATCTGAATCATTTCCATTTACTAGTTAGTTTTTCTTTTTACAAAATAATCAAACAACATGATAGGTCTCTTTTTATATGGAACAATTGAATCTTCTTTCTCATGGCTTGAGGAAACGTCATACCTTTGGTTTGGGGGGGGAGGATTACGAAAAATTAGACTGTTTTTAAAAATTAGACTGTTTTTATTTTCATTATTTATGACAGATCTATTTTCTTTGACAAAATGATAAGTGTTTTTCAGGATAAATTAGAAATGGAACTTGGTTATAGCATGAAGTATATTTCTACAGAAGATCAATATGGAGGACTATATGAAGGATAATCCAAATGAAATACTACATGATGATCTAAACTTGGTGATATTATAGCACTTATGATTAAAATTTACTAACCAAATTTTGTTTTGGCAAATAGTTTTTACCTCCATGAGAATGCTTTGACCTTAAAAGTTTTTTTAGCTATCATTTCACTATTAGGAACCCTATCCTTTTACCCAATCAGCATGTTAACTATCAAATGATTAATTTTATACCTTTTGTGTCATATGTTCAAATTGTACAAAGTTTTACTTTGGACATGGTTGAACTAATTATAAAATTTATGAAATCATTCATTCATGCATATGCCTGTTGCTGGCTCACATTTCAAAGTTCGCTTTGACAGTATGATCTCTTATCTTTTTCTTTGCTTAGTGGGACCTGGCATTTCTCTGGTTTGGGGGAATGTTGAGCTTCATTTTGTTATCATTTTTGGCATTAAAATAACACATTTAAATGCATATTTTATTATCTTTCGTGTATTTTATGTCATGTAGATCATTATTTAGCACAAGGTAAGAACAAATTTAATGTTTATCCAACTTTGGTTATTAATATCATTTTTATGATTTTATTAACTCAAATCTATATTATTTAAAGCATATTTGATATATTAATTAATATGTGTATTTGTTTGTAGGTTATGTAGTATGATTGGGAGAATTAATAACAAGTACACATTCAGATTACCATTTAGTCCAATTTTCGCAACCACCGTTCAACTTACCTTTCAGCCTGATCTGTGCAATCGCTGTCCAGTTCACCTTCCAGCTTTTCGTCCAGATCACTAATCAGTTTGTGTGCTGTCCATAACTGATCTCAAGTATTGAACATTGAAGCAATCTGCAAACCATTTTGTTGACCACGTGCCTAGGTGATAACATGATCAATAGTTTAAAAGGATTGTCGGTGCATTGATTTATCCCAACACCAAGATGCTCACTGCCCACACGTTTAAAGGAGGTGCACTCTTATTCTAGAATCATTTGTGGACTCTTCCAAACTTGCCACCAGTCTGCGCATTTAAAATCATGAAAGACCTGCGTTCTGGAAGATCGCCCTCACGCTACTCTTATTCACCACCACGTCAGGAGTCCATTCGCCACATCTAAAGTCTGTTCACACTGATGAAGGACCTGTGTTCTAGAAGATCCATCATGTACATTGCTTGTGCCCAAAACCACTCCACCAGCCATGCGAAAGGAGGAACAGATATACCACCACGACGCCCTGCTCATGTTGAAGATGCCATGATCACACTGAAGAAGGAACCGGACTATGCGATGGCCTATAGAAAATCAATGTTCATTATAATCGGCTAAATTTAGAGAGCAGTCGATCACTAAAGGGTTGACTTGCTCATCTCTTGTATATACTATATATACCAGCCTCATTTGAGAGCTTGGGGAGTTAGTCACGTTAGGTTTTTTTAAGAAAGTAGTTCAGTCAGTTCTGTAAAGCACACTGTAATTTTGTTCCATATTCTAAATAAAAGTCTGTAAATTCTACTGTTCATGGTTGCATTTGCATCGGCTTTAGGCAGGCATCCCCTGATTACCGAGAGGGCCCCTCAGCAACTAGTGGCTCCCATGTATGTACGTGTTTTTGTTATTTTCTCTTTCATAGATAAGTAGTTTTGTTTTAATTTGTTCATGTGATTATGTTACTATAGTTGTCCATTTATTTACTTTCTGGTGACATATGTTTGTTGTAGTTAATGTAATTTACATTATGCTATTAATGTAGTCTTTGATATAGAATTAGAGTGGCTGGTCAGGTGTAGTTTGTTTTCAGTTTTCCTTTCAGTTTCTCTTTCGGTTAAATGCTTAATGTTATATTTACAGATAGATAAAATTTAGTTAGTCTTAGGTCTATTTTGTAGTTAGAATTAGTTTCGTTAAATTTTGTTTAAATATAGATTAATTCAACAATGTTTCAGTTTGTTTTATTTTATAATAGAAACAATCTCTTCATACCCATAGATTAGTAATCCCTTTTGATTATTTCAAATTATTAATTAGGTTTAAATTATGTCCTTTATGCATCTTGTTTTCATATGCACAAAATCAACTGATAATTAAATGATTTAGGTTTGTTTTTATTATTCTTTGTATACAACCTCTCATTCGGACTGTGTGATTGGACTGTCATTCGGACCTTCCTTCCAGACTTCCGTCCAGCCTTCCATCCAACCTTTAGTTTTCTTAGTTTATTTTTAACCTGTTTTTAGTTTTATTTCTTTGGATTTTTGAATTTTGTTATGTTTTGGTAATTAGGTAATAGTTACATCAGCCTCTAGGACCTTAGGTTAGATTATTTTAAAGTACTTATTAAAATCCCTTTTTGTATTTCTTTTCAATCAAAGCATGTTTTTGAATTATGATTTGATTTGCTTCTTTTGTCTTTGATTTCCTCATTTACCATCGTTGTAATATCTGATAATTGTATCTTTGGTTTAGTTTTATTCACCGTTGTTTATATTGAATTTAGAGTTAGACATGTCAATATCTAGAAAATACACCAATACTTTGTATATTGATACTAGCATAGGATTTATTTCTTTAATTGTATGTTTATTAAAAAACGCTTATAGGCGAAAGAATTAGAGAAGTCTTCTTAATTAGGTTTTCTACTTGCTTATTTATTTATTTTTTTCTACTTATTCATAAATTAGACCTTTCTCAGTTTCTGAAGTTGTTTCTGAAAGTTTTCCCATTCTTAGATTAAGAAGAAGAAGAGTTAATTAATGAGTAGTCTAATATTATCCTAGTATGATGTTTTGCTTTAATCACATTAATTTTTAGGAGTTTGACTCAGTTTTTCATTTTGAAAGGTTTTTCAATATTTTGTTTATTAAAGTATTTCTACAATGCCCTAGGAACCCCTCTACCTTCGCATATATTTTGTAGAAACTCTAAGCATACCAACCCCGGTCGATAATTAAATATTAGGTGTATTTAAAATAGTAGAACACACCCAAAATGAAGGTAGGTCCATTCATAAAAAAAATAAGGTTGCTCTCCCAATGGTTGAAGGAATGTTGCAGGATATGAATTTCATGAAGGCCACTAAAATAAATTATGATCCACATCATATCATCTCTTGGATGAGGTAGCAGAATAAAAATAAAGCATTTGAGTATCAGGAGATAGAAGTATTAGCAGGCATATCTAACTTGATGAACTACTAGTTAGATGTAGAGGGTTCGGGGGGTCTACAAGTAAATCCTTTTACAACAAGAATTATTGTGCCAACTCCTAGCAAGATTGAAATAAGTAGTAAGATAAGTTTCTAAGAGGCTATGGAGGTTGAAGAGGAGGACTCAGAAGCATCAAAGAGACAAAAGATAGAGTCAGAGAAAGAGTTGGTTGAGGTTGGGAGTACGAAAATGAAAGAGAAATTCCAAGGCCCATATTTTGAGGTTTAAGAATATAGTTTTTAAAAGACATAGGAGGTGGGGTCAAGTGATAAATTCAAGTCCATGAATGATTTATATGATAGATATATGTAAGAGAAGAATGTTTCTTCAAAATAATCTTTAAATATTTATACCAAAGTAAGAAACATTTATGATAAGGAGGTTTCATTGGTCACTTTGAAGGACCATGTCAAAAATACACCAAATATGGCAGTAACTACCCAAAATAGAGTTGCATAAATGAGGATTAATCTATAGAAGATCCCAGTTCCTGATAAAATTCATTTACACAAGAAAAATGGGGAGGTCATTTATACTGATCTAATTAAAGCTACATTAAAAGTATCAAAGTTACAAACTACAGTATCCAATATAGAAGGCCAATTGAAGCATGAGAAGTTAGAAAATAAAATACATCAACAACATATTAAGAATATCTAAAGTGATATTTTGGCTATGGGTAGTGAGGTGGATAAAGGACATGATACTAAGAATATTTTGGCTGAAAAAGAGAGCACTATCCAGCTGTTGAAGATTCTAGTCACTTAGTTGATTCAAGCCTCTAAGTTAATTGATTTAAAGAAGGAAAAGGAGTCATTATACTAGGACTAAAGTGATTGTAAGTCTAGATTTTTGAAGCTTGCTGGAGAAAAAAACCAATGGAAAAATGAAAAAAAGGTTTCCTTATAGATGAAATTGATGTTTTGAATGAAAAACAATATGATTTGGAGAAGGAGAGAGAGGGGAAACAAAAATATAAGATAAAGGAAACAGATCAACCAAGTACATAAGAAAATACTGAATCCATTTCTTGAGCAATGTCATAAGTCAGCTTGAGAGATGAAGAGATAAAGAGCCTGAAACAGAAAATCAAAAGCTGGCTAAAATAATTAAAAGGAAGGAAGAAAAAGAAAAGTTTTTGAGAATAAGAATAAAGATTTGCTGGACAGAAATGACAAGTTAGAAAAACAACTATCAGGATAGTTTCCAGTACAAGGTGCCAAACATCTCCTTTGGGACATGATTATTGCAGAAGCAAAACAAATAAGGCCTTATTTAAATTATATCAAAGATAGGAGATGGTGATCAATGTGGCCAACCAAAGTTGTATAGCTGTAAAAAAGGATTTGGACAAAAAACCAGTAGATAAAACTAGAAACACTATAAATTTTCTCAATACGTTATGAAGAGGAACTGAGAACAATGGGAATCAAAGACATAATCACAATAATAACTTGGGCCAGAAACGTTATTGGAAAACATCAACACATTGAGACTACCTAAGCAAAGGAAGACATAATGTTGCAACAGGTGAATCAAAGACCTATTTGTAGAATTATTTCAAAAAGGCCCGCCTCCTTTTTGGAATGAAGATGGAAAGTTGATTTCTCAGTCTAAATATCATGAATTGCTAGTTAAACCCAGGTTAGATCATAATAAGTTTGAATATATGGCTCAGTCCTTGTCAGGAAAAGTCATAGTTGATAAGCTGGTTGTGTATTTTGAATTGGTAAATTCATTCAGGACAATTGGGACCCAGTTTCCACCTATTTCTTATGTGGATCATGTGGAGCTAAGGGTATTGGTTAAAGAGATGGAAAACATGGAAATGTTATGTGATGATCATTGGAAGACTATTGGAAGTAAAATTGGTATCCCTATCAGAAATTATTTCCTTAGGAAATCCATGCAATCTGAAAATCTCTTTCATGAATATTTTTGCAATAGCATCAACCTTATACGTGGAATTGACTGGTATAAAATGTGATGCCTTTGTCAACTTGTCCACCACAACCATGATGGAATCATGTTGTCTCACAATCATTGACAATCCTGTAATAAAATCCATGGAAATAACTTCCCATTTCCATTCTGGAAATGGAAAAGGTTGCGATAAACCTATTGGGTTTTGATGCTCAACCTTCACCTATTGACATTTCATGCACTTAGAAATATACTCAACATTGTCCTTTTTCATTCCTGAACAAAAATATTGTTTTCTGGATGTAGCAATTGTTTTCTGATATCCTAGGTGACCAGAATATGAATCTTGATGGATTTCATCCATAACAATTCTCCTCAAGTCTGCTACATTTGGAATATAAATTATGTTCTTATAGGTAATAAGTTCATCTTCTTCCAATTTATATCCCTCATACTTCTTTTCAAGGCTTTGTTGCTGCAACTTGTCCTGTATCTACACATAAATTTCATTCTCAAAAGTATGATTAATAATTTGTTGTCTCAAATCTGGTTGGAAAGTACTAAAAGATGCCACATGCATTTCATGCACCTTTTTGTTGAGTGCATTAGCCACCTTATTTTCTTTTCCTTTTATGTGTTTGATTTCAAAATAAAATTCACACAAAAACTCCAGCCATCTAGCCTTCCTATCATTTAAATTTGGTTGATCAAACAAGTATTTCAAACCATAGTGGTCTGTCCTTAGATCAAATTTTATGCCCTTTAAGTAATGTCTCTACATCTTGAGAGCATGTATTATTGCTGCAAGTTCAAAGTCATGAGTAGCATAGTTCTTCTCATGCTCCTTCAAATTTCTAGACTCATAGCATATCATGTGGTTTTCTTGCATAAGAACTCCTCCAATTCCTTGATTACTTGCATCAGTACAGACCACAAAGTATTTTTCTGGGTCTGCAAATTTCAAAATTGGTGCACTGGTAAGAAGATTTTTCAACTGCTGGAAGATTTCTTCACATCTTGGTGTCCATTAAAACTTTATCCCCTTCTTTTGTAAAGAAGTGATTGAATGTGAAACCTTGGAGAATCCTTCAATGAATCTCCTGTAGTATCCTACAAGTCCCATAAAAGATCTCACATCTGTCACATTTCTTGGGGTTGACCAATTCATAATGGCCTCAATCTTCTCAAGGTCCACCGATATGCCTTAAAGGAAATAATGTGACCCAAATAATGAATTTTATCTTTATAAAAGTCACATTTTCTCAACAATGAATACAACTTATGATTCCTTAGCAATTTCAATGTCAGTCTCAAATGTTCTTCATGCTATTCTTCATTCTTAGAATAAATAAGAATGTCATCAAGGAAGACATGAACAAACTTGTCTAGATACTTGCTAAAAACACTATTCATGAGACACATAATGTAGCTGGTGCATTTGTGAGGCCAAATGGTACCACTACAAAATCATAGTGTCCATACCTTGTTCTAAAGGTTGTCTTATGAATATCTTCATCCTTGATTCTTACCTAATGGTAGCCATACCTCGAGTCAATATTGGAAAATACCTTTGCTCCTCTCATTTGATAAAAAAGGTCATCAATTCGAGGTAAAGGGTATTTATTCTTCATAGTAACCTTGTTCAATGGTATGTAATCAATACACAACCCGAGTGTACCATATTTCTTTTTCACAACCAGAACTAGTGCTCCTCACAGGGATACACTTAGCCTGATATACTTATTTTCCATCAACTCTTGTAGCTGCATTTTCATCTCTAGCAGTGTGCTCATCATGTAGGGTGTCTTGGACACTGGTGCTGCTCTAGGAACAAGGTCGATTGTAAAATCAATGTCCCTCTTTGGAGGAATCCCCAAAATTTCATCAAGAAAAACATCCCTTAATTCTTGCAATACATGAAAGTCCTCCAACCTAGGAGTTTCATTCTCTATTGCCTCTAAAACACAGGCTTCATACAATATGAAACCTTTTCTACATAACGTTTTCAGCTGCATTGCTGAAATATGCCTAGTATAAATCACTTTTGGAATGCCTCTTACAACCGTTGGGTTCCCTTCTTCATCCATGCATTCAAAAGACTTATTGTAACAATCAAGCTTAACTCTGTGTGCTTCTAACTAGTCCATTCCAATGAGAATATCATAGGAACCAAGTGGTAGAACATTCAAGTTTTCATAAGTGACTAACCCATCCATGATCAATGGACGTTTATATACCACTTCACTAGCCTTTCTCTTGGTTCCAGTGGCCAGTTGAACTAACCATGATTTGCTCTGCTTTAACTTCTTAAAATGACAAATCTCAACAATTCTATGAGTGATATAACTATGAGTGCATCCAGGGTCAATCAAAACAAAAACATATTGCTCAACAATATTACCTTCAACTTCAACCACAGTTGATTGATGATCTTCCTGACGGTCCTCTAGCGCTGTGTAAATTCTAAAGATGGTCCTTGTTACTTGACCCACCGTTTCAGCTCCTTGGACATTGTAAGCTTTCCTTACATACCCATTCTCAAGTGGACAGTTCCTACGCATATTGTTTTCTCCACATATCTAGCATTGGAGTGGTCCTATGATCTCTTTTGGGTCTCTTGTCCTATCTTCCATCACTCTGGTTGGCTTAGTCACGACTTGTGATGGCCGCCTTTGCTGATTTCAGAAGTGAGAAGGTTTGGAACCTTTCTTCCTTTGGTCAAACTTATTGTTCATCTTGTCCTTCCATTGCTTATGGATATCATGTCTGCTTTTGTTATGCTCATAGCAATACTTGGCCTTCCTTATGGCCTCTTCTAGAGTTCTAGGTTCATCAAACTCAATTCTGTCTTTGTAAGACTGAGGTAACCCACTCAGAAAACACTAACTTTTCACTTTATCATCCCTGATATACCTGACATACCTTAGCAGCTCCAAGAATTTTTTTGCATATTCTTCCATGGTCAACTGTCCCAATATCAGCTCATGGAACTCTTTGATCTTGTCATCATAGTACTTGTTAGAAAGGTACTTCTTCTTGAAATAATTCTTGAAATGTTTCCACACAATCTTTCTATCATTAATCTTCTTCACTTTCCTGAGGTGCTCCCACCATATAGATGCTCTTCCATTCAGATTGAAAATGGATACTCTTGCCTTCATATCTCCCAAGTAATATTGGACTTGGAAATATTTTATCATCCCAAGAAGCCAAGCTTCAACTTTTTGACTATATTTTACCTCACCATTAAAGGTAGGAGGCCTTGCCTTCTTGAATTCATCACGTTAATTGTTCCGGTAATGCCTCTTCCTCTTATTCATGCAAGATGAAGAGCTTGAACCCCCAGTGGATTCTTTAGACTAAAAGACCTTTTTCTTCTTCTGGCACCAGTCCTACTTCCTTTCCAAATTTGTTTCCCGATGCCTAGAGTTCATCGGCCTTTGGATGTCTATCAAACTCTATAGAATGGTTGCATTCAAATGATTCTTCTCTTCTTGAGTTTTAATCATTATTTCATTGTCTTCCCTGTAGCTTTGCAATTCCACCCTTAGGATTCTCATGGTGGCTGCAATATCTGATGAAGTATCTTGATATCTCCTTCCATTGGACTTTGTTTCAGTATTTCCAACTCGAATGTTTTTCCCCATAGCATTTTCCTTGTGCTCATAGGGATCTTGTGCATCATTCATGTTGTAGGTTCTCATGGCCGAGCCAAAACCAACTTTTCCAAACTATAATATGACTCTGCAAAATATGTTAATAAACATATTTGTTAGTTGCATGACAATTTCAGGGTTTAAACAGTGGTTAGTTGTAATGTTGCAACCCATAGCTCTGAAAACTATTCACTTGGTCCATTTAGGCCCAATGTTGTATCCAATAGATCTGATACCAAAATGTCACGTACGCTCCCTCCTTAGAGGAGAGACACGACCACTCATGCCTCTATGATACAAAAATGTAGTGTACCCTCTACATCACTACTGCTCTGATATATCATGATGTCCATGTACTAGATGCCCATATACTTGACTGATATGCAGAATAATTTAAAACTTATTATTTATTTCTCTTTAACACAGTCATCGGTCATGTAACATCCTTTAACATTCATTCTTAGGTTTAAATAGCACGGTAAAAGTCATTCTGCCATCAATAGATCCACTCTATAATTGGAAAGGTCATTTCCGCACTGAAACCGACCTTTCCGCACTCTGCCTTTCGCATTATCCTTTTCACATTTCGCTGCGGAATCCAAGAAAAGAAAAAATAATGTGAGACGAAGTCATTCAACCACTTTCCTCCTTCCGCTGTAGAACTCGGGAATCAGAAAATTAACATTTGACGGAATTATTTAACCACCTCCCACCTTTCACCTTCCGCTACTGATCTCAGGAATCTAAAACTCAGCATTCAACGAAATTATTTAACTACTTTCTGCATTTTTCCTCCCACCTTTTCACGCTCTGCTCAGGAATCCAAAACTCAGCATTCGATAGAATTATTTAACCACTTTTCGCCTTCCTCCTTCCACCTTTATTCATTCCCTTGTGGAACTCGGGAATCAGAAAACCAACAAATCGATGCCTTGACTTTTTCACTTTCCGCTTTCCGCCTTCTGCCTTTTGCACTCTGCGGATGGATTCTGGATTGCAGAAAACCACACTTGGCCTCATTTCTCTTTTTGATTTCTTCCTCCTTCCTTTTGCATGAGGACTATGGGGTGCAGAAACCAACATTATGCCTTGTATTTTCCTATTTTTCCCTGCTTCCAACTTCCACCTTCCACAGGAGGATTTCAGAGGGTGGAAAAACATATCTTACCTTAATATAGCTGCATTTTTTACCCTGTAACCAGGCTTCTAGCCTCCATGAACTTAAGCAAATGCAATGGAAAATACAAGGCATAAACAAATGTAAAATGCAGGGACATGTAATTAACAGTAAACTCTACTTAATTCATTTATAAACATTCAACATAATCAGTATATTCATAAGAAAATCCATTGCAGAAATAATACAACAGAGAATACTTATCTTGTATATGAAGTTGTCCCACAACTAGCTATGTCGCTGCAATGTTCCACCCAACCATAAGTCAGTTGTGTTCATCAATATATCAAAACATCTACCACCCCCAATCTAAGTATGATTTCCATAAGGAACTAGGGAACAACAGGCATAAAAATAGCCATACCACATAAAACACAGTCAAGCCAACCTACATTTGGATTTCTCAAACTGTTCAACCAAGACAATACACAATTGGGTTTAACAGGATGCTAAGGTAAACAATCCAATACACTTTTGGGTTTATCAGGCTACTCAGGTAAGCCAAAAACAGTTGGGTTTAACAAACTGCACATAGTCAAGCCAACGTTCACATTAAGGACCAGCCAAACCAACTAATAGATGGGTTTAATAGGCTACTCATCCAAGACATCTCACTGTTGGGTTTAACAAGATATTTAACCAAGCCAGCGAACAGTTGGTTTTATTAGGTTGTCCAACCAAGGATTACATATGGCCAAATACACATAAAGACACAACCAAGCCAATATCCAGTTGGGTTTAACAGGCTGCCCATCCAATCCAATATACAATTGGGTTTCATAGGCTATCAGCCAAGCCAATCTACATTTGGGTTTCACAGGATGCTAAGGCAGTGGAAAGGAAGAATGGCTAATTTAGTTTCTCATTCAAGAGATAGGGACACCTCCACAAGATTTATCTGGCTTGGCATCCACAATACCTACACACCCAACACAAGGAAGCATCCCCTTCTTTGCTACACAGTCCCTCAGGCTATGCCTTCCTTTCCAGTTCTCTTCAAGGTGTGCATAGAAGATTCACCAGCCACTCTTATATTTTTGTGAGGCTCCTCTCTGCACTAGGTTTATCAATCCAATTCGGCGTCTCTTCCACTCCTAATTCTTGCAGACAATTTAGACCCAAACTAGGGCACACATAAAAACAAAACACAAGGAGACACAACAACCGAAGGCTCCACTCTATAACACAAAAAATCAGGTTTGTATACCACTCTGTAACATAGGAGACACAGGGTTTCACTGGTACACAGGAGAAATGCTGCATAACAAACCGCTCTGTGACTCAGGAGAGTGAACAACACAAAATACCCCTTAGAATGAATCCCAACTCCACAGAGAACAACCAAAAAACCTTTTCATGACTGAGGGAATGACGAACTGAAACACATTCACATGCTTACTTGCTGCATAAGCAAGAATGCGGCTTCCCCAGACTATAGGCTTGCTCAGACTACAGTCTTGCTCAAACACGAAACCGAATTCCAAGGCATTAACTACCTCAACCACTCTTCTGGAATAATTGAATGATTGAGGACAGAGGACAATAAGGGTAGCTGAGGGTTTATGGGTTCCCCCATTGACATATGGTCTCACCCTATTGGCTCAGGAGTTTGATTAACTCCCCTCCCTATCCCTTGTGGAATCATGCCCCCATCTCTTACATTGCAGTGCATAGCTAGTTGTGGTATTTTATTAGACTATATATTTACATGATAAATTCAAAATGTAATATGCCTGAATTAACACTATACCCATCGGCATCAACCTTGATCATCGATACATAAATCACCGAATCAATGGCAGGGCCTTGGCCTTGAGCTCTTTTCCATGATTTAATACAATATATACATCATGTACAATTCTAATACCATGGGGTCAAAACCAGGGTATTACAATCTGTCTATGCATGGTGGCATCTCCTATCTCTGAAGAAGCATCACTCAATAACTTCCTATTTGTCACCATCGGTGTAGGAATGGGTTTACAATGAAACATATTGAATCTATTTAGGATCTCTACGACATTTTTTCCTTGATTAAGGAAAATTGTGTCCAGTTTATTCCACACCTATAGACCTAATATATAATGCATCATGCCCAGGTCTTTCCTCTTGAACTCTGTAGTAAGCTTCTTATTACACTTAGCAATGACATTCTCATCCCCTATTAGAAATAGGTCATCTACATATAATAGAAATATTATTGGTATTGCATCCAAAACCTTGTAGTAAATGTTGGAATATTCTTTACTCTTGGTAAATCCCAAGATCATCATAAAAATGTTAATTCTTGCATACCATTTCATGGGTTCCTTATTCAATCCATACAATGACTTCTTCAATCTGCAAACATGCGACTACCTGTCATGTGTCTCGAGTCCTTGTGGTTTTTCCATGTACACTGTTCGGGTACACAGGGTACTCTCAAAAGACCAAACACCTTGAGCAACTGCTTCACACAAATAGATCACAGATCAACACACCGATGTTTGTCATGTGGTTAAAACCATCGAGAGGGAAACAGTACATGGCCCCAACCAAATAGCTACTTGGAGCAATTTATTATGTAAAAGAAAGAAATTTACACGAGCTTCTCATAATCGATCAACTAGCCAAGGAACCTCTATGCTCTTTAAATAGAGATCATAGACCAATCGGGTGCTAAGCCACAGATCAATGGTAGGTATGATCTAAGAGAAGTTGAACCGTCGGATCACTCTATGTCTAGAACATATTATGACCGTCGGATTAGAATATTTATAGATGCATACGAATGCATACTAAAGAAACACACTTTTACCTAACGGATATATTACACTAGTTGATCTTAACTAACTCCTAAGTGTCTAAATATCCTAACATCCCCCCTTAAGAACAAATTGGGATATGATTGAAGGATTTACAAAAGTAACACTATTAGGAGAAGGAAGGAGGAATTAGAGCCTATCCCCCCTTAAAGACACATTCCTGAACTCCTAACATAAACTGAAGTTTAGAAAACTTCGCTTCTGTAAGAGACTTGGTGTAACACCCTGGTTTTTACCCCGTTTGCTTTAAATGTATATGATGTATATAATGTAATTGATCGTGGTGTGGAGCTAAAGGCAAAATCCCCACCATCGATTTGGTTGTGTCATGTTTCGGTGATTGAAATCATTGCCGATGGTATATCGTGATATACAACAAATTATAGTTTGGCATTATGTAAATATGCATTTTAATTAAAATGAACCCCAACCAGCTATGTCAATGCAACCATAATGAAAAGGGCATGATTTGCCTAAGGATAAGGAGGGGGAATTATTAAAACTTGGGCCAATGGGGAAAACCCATGTGTTAGCTGTTAAACCCATTTAGTTGTCACCCACCCTTTTTACTTACTCACCTTTCCTTGTCTCATCAGCCAACTACCACATTAAGACTTATGTTGTTAGTTGGGGCAGTTATTACTGGGCAGTGGTGTGTGGCAGGACTGTCAGTCCTTGCACACACGCACACACCTGCAGCAGAATCCTTCACTTCATGTGGGCAGGGAAGCAAGGGGATTCTCTCCATTCTCCATTCTCCAGTTCTTACCCATCCTCACGGAGAGAGACAGTCGTTCTCTTCTCCTCACACACAGGATGGGGTTGTTTTCCTCATGCACAGGTTGGGATTGTTTCCTCACTCAATGAGTTGGGGAGCTGTTTTCTGTCACCCATGATTTTTCCTGTGAATGAGGCATTCATGATTTTTGCTATGGGGGTATGTTTTCCATACCAATTATGTGGTCTGAGTATATGTTTCTCTGCCCAGGCCAAGAGTCTGATCTCCTCTTCCATTCCGGGCTGTGTATTTCCCGTTGCTTCAATGTTGGGATCGGGGCTATTGCTTTCCCCATGATTTGTGGTTTGATGTGGGTCCTTTTTCGTTTTGGTTTGCTGTGGGCTATTATTGAGTCGTTTTGGCCATGATAAGGCCAAGAATGACTCAGGAGTCAAATTTCCCCGTCCAAGCTGTGAATAGATTATTTTTTTGCGTGTATGCAGTGGTTGGTCTTCGGATTGTGTTGGAGTGGGGATGAAGGCTTGGTTTGCTTGATAAACCTGGTGTGTTTGGGATCCACATAGACAGAGCTAGAGGGCTAGATTTCTTCTCCACAACCCCTAAATAGCACTGGAAGGGAGGTCAGGGCCTGAGGGACTGTGTAGCAGAGAAGGGACTGATTTTCTTGTGTTGGGTGTCCTAGAAGTCAGGCTAGTTCTGGTGTAGGTGTCTTTAGCTCTTCAATGGGCTCACCAGCTTAGCATTCAACTTTTCCCAGCTCCTTGATGGCCTGATAAACCCATCTGTGTTGGCTTGGATGATTTGTGTATCCTTGGCTATGTGTAAGCCTGCTTGTTCCTTATTCCTTGGGGAATCATGCCCAGCTCGGGGGTTGCAGTGTTGCTAAGAGATTAAGGAGCACACTGGCCTATGGTTGGGTGGAACATTGTAAGGACGTAGCTAGTTGCGTGACAAATTTCTCACAAGATAAGTATTCTTTTCTATTTCATCTCTGCAATTATGTTTGATGTCTAATGAATTATGATGAACATGTTGAATGCTTGAATGTATCGATTGCTTCTGTTGTATGTTAAACAATTATGCATCTCTGCATGTTTTTACTTCCCAACATTTTTTCAATTTTATGCATGCACATGTTCATGGGGCTATTTTCCCGGATAGATAATGGTTTGGTAGCGTCCTCTTCGTCGGTCGGAGGGTCGGGGATGTTACACTTGGTGAAGATGTCTGCAACTTGATCATCTGTAGGGCAATAGAGCACTTCAATAACACGATCATGAACAAGATTTCTGATGAAGTGCATGTGTAGCTCAATGTGTTTACTGCGCTGATGTATAACTGGATCTTTGGTAAGCTTGATGGCACTTTGATTGTCACACCAAAGTGGAGTAGGCTGCTGCTGCTTGAATCCAAACTCTGAAAGGATCTGTCAAAGCCATAAAGCTTCCTGACTGGTATTAAATATGGCTCGATATTCTGCTTCTGCTAAAGAAAGAACAAGATCTTGTTGTTTCTTATAAGCACAAGTGACAAGTCTAGATCCCAGACTGAAAACATAACCTGCAGTAGACTTTCAATCATCAGGATTGCTGAGCCAATATGAATCAGTGAAACCAACCAACAAAGGTTTTCTCCTTGTACTGTAATGAATCCCAAACTGAATTGTACCTCGAATATATCGAAGTATTTTTTTTGGCTGCTTTCCAGTGACTTTCATGAGGAGTTTGCATATAACGGGCAACACGACCAATGACAAAGGAAAGGTCAGGACGGGAATGAGTCAAGTATAAAAGACTACCAACAAGCTAATGATACAAGGTGGCATCTACTTCAGGGGAAGTACAAGTGGCAGAAAGTTTGACTCCACACTAGAAGGGAGAAGGGGTTGGTTTACAATCTTCCATGTGGAAGCGACGAAGAAGGTCACTGGGAAAGAAAGATTCCTTCTTTGGTTTGCAAGACTTGGAGACCAAGAAAATAATGCAAATGTCCTAAGTCTGACATTTCAAAATTTTTCTTAAGACTGGATTTCAAATGGGTTACATGTTTAGGGTCACTACCAGTAAGGATACGATCATCAATATAAAGAAAAAGTATGATGAGATGGTTTCCTACTTTCTTGGTATAGACATTGGGGTCAGAATGGCATCTAGAAAAACCAGTGTAAAGGAGAAAGCTATCCATTTTGGCATACCAAGCTCTAGGAGCTTGCTTAAGGCCATATAAGGATTTCTTAAGGAGACAGACAAGGCTAGAGTTATCCTGAACATATCCAGGAGGTTGTTCGATGTAAATTTCCTCCTATAAATCACCATGTAAAAAGGTAGACTTGACATCCATTTGATGGAATTCCCAGTTATGTAAGGCTGCAAGGGAAATAACAAGGCAGATGGAATTCATTTTTGCGACAGTAGCAAAGGTTTCATTGTAGTCAATCCCTTCAACTTGGGAAAAACCTTTGGAAAATAACATTGCCTTAAGTCTTTCAACACTTCCATCTGATGCATACTTAGTTCTGTAGACCCATTTACATCTGACAAGTTTTCTTCCTTTTAGAAGAGGAACAAGATCCCAAGCATCGTTCACCATTAAGGAATGATATTCTTTATCCATAGCTTCATCCCAATCTGGATTTCCTGAAGCTTTTGCAAAAGTTTCTGGATCATGATTCTCGAAAACTTGAGCCAAAAGAGAAGAGGCTCACTGAAATTGAGAACGTGTTCGATGTTGATCCCTAGGATCACTGACAAGATCACCAGCTGCTTCACATGTTGAATGGGCCCATCGAGGAAGCATTGGTGCTGGTGCAATTGGAGGAACATGAGCAGGCGGAGGTGGATTTTCATCCTCACTATCAACATCAGAAAATGGAGTTGGAAACCTATCAAGGAAGTTGGAAGAAGAAGAATAAGAAGGAACAATCATCAAATCAGGCTCTCAGGCCAAAGATGGCACACCCGCCAAGTTAGGCTCATAGGCCAAGAGATTTTCATCAAATTTAGCATCTCTTCTAATGATTATATCATGTGAATGGGGATGAAGAAGTCTATAAACTTTTACATCTTCAGAATATCCAAAAAATATGCACTTTTCACTTTTAGGTTGCAATGCTTTCCGTTTTTCATCCGGAATGTGATCCCATGCTTCACAACCAAACACACGAAAGTGACTTACATTTGGTTTAATTTTACTCCATCCTTCTTCTGGTGTTATAACTTGTAAAACTTTAGTGGGCGTGGGATTAACTATGTAATTTGCAAAATTTATGGCCTCATCCCAATATTGAAGACTTAGACCCTTAGATTGGATCATTCAATTAGCCATTTCTTTTAAAGTGCGGTTCTTCTGTTCAGCTACACCATTTTGTTGTGGTGTATATGGAACAGTGTGCTGTTGTTGGATTTCTTGTTCAATGCAAAAAGTAATGAACTTGTTGTTAACATATTCTCCTCCATTGTCAGATCTTAACTTAATAATTTGATGACCATATTGTTTTTCAACAAGGGCCTTGTAGGCCAAGAACATGTTAAATACTTCATTCTTAAGTTTTAGGAAGTAAACCCAAGTGCGTTTGGAGTAGTCATCAATGAACACTAAGAAATATTTGAAACTAGAAAATGATGCAGATGGAAGAGGGCCACACAAGTCACTATGCAAAAACTCCAAGGGAACCAAGGCGTGCCAAGAGGCACGTTTGTCAAAACTGTCTTGATGATGTTTTCTGAGTACACAACCGGAACAAACACCATCCTTTCAAGATACCATCGGAAGACTAGTCACCATATTGTCTTTACATAGTTGTTGCAATGAGTGATAATTTAAGTGACCAAATTGCTCATGCCAAAGTTTGCTCAACTTATCACTATGAGCAACACAAACTGAAGGAAAAGGTGATGACCCAAAGTTGTTAAATTTTTACAACTTGGTAATATCATCAATAGTTCCAGTAGCAAGGACATTTTGAGGATTTTTAAAATCCTTGATTACAACTTGGTGAGGTGTAAATGTCACAGTTTTACTTTCACCTGAATGAATAATTTGATAGACTGATAACAAATTGCAGGAAATTTTTGGAACACATAGTACATCACTGAAATAACCATTTTCTACTGGAACTATTCCATATCCTACAACACTTAGAGATCTATCATCACCAACAAATATTTGTTTGGTGTTACATTCATGCATAGTAGAAAAGATGGCTTGATCCTTAGCCATATGATAAGATGCTCCAGATTCAATGAGCCATTCAATTGAAGTAGAAGAAGAAGAAGATGCAGTATAAGAGTAAGTAGAAGCACAAAGTGCATGTCCATGAGAGGTAGATTCTGAAGATGAATCTAGGCTGATGTGGTGCTTCTTCATTGCTGCTTCCAAGGATGCCATCTTCTTGAAACATTAGATTCGTCATGATTATATTTCCCACAAAAATTACAATGACGCCCAGTCTTCTTTCCTTTTGGCTTGGATCCTTTGTCATTTTTTAAAGAAGGAGCTGACTGAGAGGGTTTGGGACCTTCGTTGTTTGGCTTATTATTGTGAAAATTCTGTTTCTTGGGAGGCTTGGACTTTTCTTTCTGTTGGGACAACAAGGATTTCCCAGATGTATCTACATTGTTAATTATTCCAAGATGAATGAGCTTATCTTGCTCTCTAATTAAGGAATCACAAAAGGATTCAAGACTAGGCTCTTGATAGCTAGTTGCAGTCAAGGATTCTTTCATGGAGTATAATGTAGATACAAAAATAGAATATGCAGGTCCAAGTTTGGAAATAATATGATAAATAAATTGTTTGTCTTCTTTCTTAATCTTGCATTCCGCACATAAGAGTCTAAGAGTTTTATACTTAGATAAATAGTCTTGAATGCATGAAAAATCATTTGGATTCAAGGAAATCAACTCATTCTCAAGTTGATGACCCTAAATTTCATTGTGTTTACCAAACAAAGATTCCAACTTTTCCCAAGCTATATCAGGAATTCATCAATTCCAGATATGTGGAATCACAAATCAATAGAGATTGACATCCTAATCAATCCATGAGCTTCATCACATCTATTTGCCCATTTAATTTTCTTATCATCATCAGTGGGTTGTGGTTCTTTCCCTGAGGTTATCCTGAGAAGTCCTCTACTTCACAGAACATCCTCCATACAAGATTTCCATGAGAAATAGTTAGAACTTGTAAGTATAATATCACAAGGGGTGGGAATATTGCAAAATAATAGATGAAAGAATAGAAACTAACTGTCTGGATGTAAAGAGCTTGAAAAAATGTGGTTTTAAAAAAAACGGCACTGAAAACTGATTCTGGATGATGAAGTTATGCTTGATCAAAGAAAATGTTGAAGATGTCCCCAATAATGATGTGGCGGATATTAACTTGACCAACTAAAAAAAGACCCCCCTCTTCCCAAGATCAACCTTTGAAAATCACTTTACAATAAAGTTGTTTTTAAGTGAATCACTTTTGTAGAATAAGTAATGTTCACTTTTACTATAATGTTACTTTAAATAGTGCGGCAATAAATTAAAATATTTAAGTGAATCACTTTTTATTTTATTTTATTTACGTGAGATGCACTTTTACAATAAAGTAACTTGAAAATAGAAATTGCATGTGCTAAAAAGTGGCTTAATAAGACTTGATCTCAAGACCTATTAAGGAATAAAGCAACTTTGGACCAAGTGAGCTAAGTTTAAAAGGTACATAAAAGAATGGAAAGAGGAAGGGGTTTTTATTTTTTATTTTTATTTTTATTTTTAACTCTTCTCTGTCGTTCTCTGTGCTTGCCTTTCTTTCTTGCAAATCACAAAAAAAACGAAAAACCAAAACAATTTTTTTTCTTCCACACAATTGGGTTAGATATTGGTTAGCTTATCTGGAAAGTCCATGTTTTCAAGTTTTCTCATTGTTTCTGATTTTCCGTGATCACACAAGGTGCACGAAAAAGAGGATACGTAGCTGAGAAGACAAGAAAAAAAATTTCCCTTATTGTTTCTGACTCACCGCAAGCATGCAAGGTTCACGTCAAAGAGAATATGCAGCCAAGAAAGGCAACAGTCTGAGACTAAAACAAAAATATCTAATAATAAAACTGATAAAATATGAGAGATTTAAAAAAAAATTAAACAGATCCGTCACTGTAACATTATACCTTCAGATTTGTCGAAATGGGTGCTTCTGCATCAAACAAAAATGGTTTTCGGTGAAACGAAAACTATTTCCCAATGAAAACAAAGCTCCAGACACAATGGAATAACTCCCATAGGCCACAAATGCATAGAAACTCTAGAACCATAAACCTTTTCAAAGTTTCAGCAACACCGGTTCCAGATCTTGATCAAAACCGAAAGCAACTCTTCATAAACGCTCTGATACTATATTCGGGTACACGGGGTACTCCCAAAAGACCGAACACCTTGAGCAACCGCTTCACACAAATAGATCACAGATCAACACATCGATATTTGTCACATGGTTAAAACCTGAGAGAGAGAAACTGTCCACGGCCCCAGCCAAATAGCTACTTGGAGCAATTTATTATGCAAAAGAAAGAAAGTTACATGAGCTTCTCATAATTGATCAACTAGCCAAGGACCCTCTATGCTCTTTAAATAGAGATCATAGAACAATCGGGTGTTAAGCCATGGATCAATGGTAGGTATGATCTAAGAGAAGTTGAACGGTTGGATCACTCTATGTCTAGAACATATCGTGACCATCGGATTATAATATTTACAAATGCATACTAATGCATACTAAATAAACACACTTTTACCTAACGCATATATTACACAAGTTGATCTTAACTAAATCCTAAGTGTCTAAATATCTTAACATACATTTCCTCTTCCACTACACCATTCAAAAAATATGTTTTTACAACCATATGATGCACCTTCCATTTCATCATTGTATCTATCGCAAGTATATGTCTAATCAAAGTGTATCTCACCATGAGAGAAAATGTATCATAATCTAATCCTTCTTTATGGGAGAAACCACGAGCCAAGAAATTTGCCATGTATTTATTGAAACTTCCATATGTTGAATCCTTCGTCTTGTAGATCCATTTGGAAGTCACCATTGACTTATCTTTTGGTCTTGAAACCACATCCCAAATATCATTTTTTGTAACAGATTTGTATTCCTCGATCATGGCATCCTTCCATACTTTCTTGTTAGTTGCTTATTCATAACTAGAAGGATTTGCATCAACGATGTCACATAACAATTATACGTAGCTAAAATATGGTTGAGGTATCTTTCTCTCTCTGAAGGATCCATCTAGAGCACCATACTTCTCTGCATATTGAAAAATATCTCGAACCCAAGCTGGTATTTTCTTATGTATAATCATTTCTTGGGGTGGTTCTATAGGTCTCTGCAGTTTTTCCATATTATGATCCTCTATAACATGCTCTTTTGGTGTAATATCATCATCTATGCCTATATTTGCAACTCTGGAAGCTTCAGGCTCCTCATCAAATTCCTCATCCGTATGAGTCTTCCTTGATATGTTAAACGTTTTATCCTCATTGAAGGTGACATCTCTACTAATCTCAATCTGTCTGTAATAAAAAATGTAGACTCTGTATGCCTTCAATGACTCACTGCATCCAACAAATATACCCTTCTTTCCTAAAGGATCCAACTTGGTTCTCTTATTCTTGGGAACGTGTACATATACAGGACAACCAAATATTCGCATGTGGATGACCTCTGGCTTCTCTCCTGTAAACATTTCTTCTTGTGCCTTGTTCCCAAGTACATGATGAGGAGTTCTATTCTACACATACAATGGTTTTGGATGCCAAGTCTACCCATAGGTGTAATGGTAAATATTGATCGTGGATCATATCCTCCACTAATTCCATTATCGACTAATTCTTTCTTTCTACCATGCCATTATGTCGAGGATTGTAGGGAGTAGTGAGACCCCTCTTAATCCCAGCTTCTGTGTAGAATGTATTGAAGTCATTTGATGGAAACTCTCATATGTTATATGATCTTAATGTATTTATCTTATTTTCAAAGAGTGTTATATACAAAATATAACATAATATAATGTATAATATACATATACATAATAATAATAATAATAATAATAATAATAATAAAGAGGTTTTATTAAAAAAGAAATGTCTTATAGAAAAGACATGACCATTAGTAAAGGGCGGTATATATATCAAACCTTCAATATGTAATATCATCATATCTTATCTCATATTCATATATTTTACTCATTATTTATTATGGATTATTCTATATTCCAAATATTTTGGTAATCTGTGTGAGCGAACTTTTGTTCGGCTCAATTGGTATCAAAGGGAGTTTGATCCAGCATTTTACCATTATTTTTAGACTTTGTCTAAACTTGGCTCTTGGCCATTATTTCCATGTTTCCCAAAAATCTAGGACCTTGTCCAAAAGTAGGCCTTTGGTAAAAAGAAGATTCAGTTACAACTTTGAAGCAAATCAAGTTAATCTAAAAATATATTATGTCACTGCAAAATTCAAAGACAATAATAAATCAAGGAATCCAAGTATACGAGAAGGGAAATAAAAAGGGGAAAAGAGAAAAAAAACAAAAAAAAAACACATAGTTTTATAAGAACCACATGTGGTTTTTATAAAGGAAGAAGAAAAGAAAATAAATTTCATAAAACCAAAAAATAAAAGAAAGAAGAAAAGAAAGGTAGAAAATTAAAGAAAAGGATAATTATTAAACCAATACATGGTTTTATGAAACCACACATGGTTTTATGAAACCACACATGGTTTTATTAAACCACACATGTTTTTAGTTAGTATATTAAAATTATAAAGGAGTTTTAGAAGGTATATACTTGGAAATTCTTATCTTTGAAAAAATCAAAATATATTATGTAGATTTCATGAAGTGCAAGAGATGTCCACAAAAAGAAAAAAATTTAACAAAAAATCAAATGGATTTTAACGACAAGAAGGAAGGTGTTACACGGAATTTTTGTCCTCGCCATGACCAAGAACCTTGTACGAAATTTTGTTTCCTTAATCCCTAAAGTGATTGTCCAAACCCTTGTGGAAGATGAGCTCTGAAGTTTTTTCCATTTTGAAAAAACCATATTTAGAGAGGTTGGCACACCTTTCCTTATATCAAAGTGCATCGACGCATCTTGCACCATACTAGAGTGTGTCACTAATGCCTTTTTCCTGTGTATAGGGCGCATCAGAGCCTGTACGAAGGGAAAAAGTAGAAGTTTCAAGAAGTCTCTCGAAGGAGACCCTCATGGAGGATAATCCCTTCCTTATACTATGGATCTCACTCATATCCACCTTAGAAGCATCCCACCATGTCCTTCTCCCTTTATTCTCTCATCCCTTCCTCATCTCCTTTTTTCTATAAATGAAGTTTCACCTCATGGGATAAGGGGGTTAGAGTTAGTGCATCCAAATGCTGGAAAGATTGGGTGAGATCTCTTTTTTAATAGCTCTTCTTTAAGGCAAGACTCCATTGAAAAAGACTCTCAACACCAAGGCTTTATGGTTGTAGTCTTTCCATTATTCTTTAATACAATCATGTTTTCCTTTCCCATAAGAATTGTGTAATCATGTTTATTATTTTTCTCCTTGGTCATTAATATAGATCTATTTGATTATCTTGTATGTTTCCACTTGTTTCTTGTTGGATCTGATTTGTGCAGGTTCCTTTACATCAACTGATGCTAAATCTTTAATCTAGCAGGGACAACCTTTAGAGAAAAGGTAAGGTTTCATTCTATTCAAGTAATCGTATTAGATCTAGGGAATTTTTTTCATCATTGTTCGCGTTTTGTTCTAGATCTATACCATATAGACAAGGGAAACAATCTTTGTCCGCATTGATTGAGTTTTTTCTGCTAAAAAAATTAGTGACCATAATAGGGAGCGAATGAATATATATGTTGTCGTTTAAATATTTATGCTTTTGTTTCATAGATTTCCTTTTTTGCCTCATCTTTGAGTTATATCTAGCATTAGTTTCAACTAGTATATTACATCTAGTTTATTGATCTATTAATTGTCTGAATTCTACTGGCAATTTCAAACCGTAGAGTTTGGTTATAAGCCTGAACTTTCTATTTTTCAACTTTTTTTTTTGTCATCACACTTTACCTTCATATACAGTGTGTCACTGTCATCCTGACGTTTTTTCCCTTTTGACTGAGTGCGTCTCCGCCGCACTTTTCTCTTTTTCAGAGTGTGTCACACTATTTTTAACGCTCTGGTGTATATCTGCAACTTGGGTCATCCTGTTAAAATTTGGTTTTATTTCATTCCAAAACTTGCGTGGTTGTTACTAAACTGTTACAGTTGTCTATAATTCTAGAACCATCTTTTGGATTGATTCTATACTATAGTTGGGGGTGTTTTTAGCTTAAATTTTAAGCGAAATGAAGTACAATTTTTAATCATATATTCTGCAGTCTCTTTGAATTATATGATTTTTGCATTCAAAAAAGATTTTATGTTTCTTGCATTGAATTTTACATTTGTTTCTTTGCTTGAAACCTATTGCTCTTTTCTGTGTATAGTATTCATCAAAATTGGAAAATTTGCATTTCATTTCCATGTGCATTTGTTGAGTTTATCTTGAGTTCTCTTGTATTGGGATTGTTGTTTGTTTGCTTAGATATTTGTAGAATAGGAAAAATGATCTTTCGTTTCCATAATAGTTCAAATAGAAAGTTTTTCTTTGATTTTCTTTATTAAGATTGAAAAATACTTTAAAATCAACAAACAATTTGTTTTTGTTTTTTTTTACTTCAAAATTTTATTTTGTTAAATCTTAGTTTTATATAAAAAGAAACTAAAAAAAATCAAGTTTCATAACCTGTAAATAATCTTTGTTTTAGTCTTTGATTGGAAACGTTAATTAGATATTTTTCTTCCTAGAGATCTGTTTTTCAATTTTGTTGGAAACATAGGAAACACAATTATTGTTTCGAGTATGGGTGTATGTTATTCAATTTCTGCGTTTTGGGAAAAGAACTTCTTTGTCTCTCCTTAAATAGGGCATATATTGAAAGAAAAAGGAAAACTTGCACATCATTATTGCATGGTTTATGAGTCAAGTATTTACCCTATCTTTTCCACTTAACCACAAAAGATAAAATTAAGCGCTAGTTAGGATATAAAAAAATTAGCAAGATTGTGTGTTAGGTTAGAGACGTGTTATGGCGTCTTTAACTGTAGGATCTATCCTTATTTTCCTGCATTGCATCCTGGGGACTACAAGGTTCTTCCATGTACTTGTTGGTCTATAGAAAAGTATTTCATGTACTTTTATGGTATATAGAAAGATCCTTTCATGTACTTGACGATATATCAGAAGGCCCTTTTTAAATGATTGTGCATTAGACAACACTATTATGGATTTGATCTCCCATGTACCACGTGTTAATGTAATTGTAACTTTGAAAGATATTCACTTGTAAATTTTATATTGTATTTGTATTTTATTATTGTACCTTGGATGGACATGTTCATACCTCCGATCGGGAGAGTCATCATTGTATTTGATTCATGTAAAGTTATTAAGTATAACTCTCCTTTGTATGTTGGGGCATTAGTCCCTTGAAATAAGTTGTAATTGGGTTATTAAACTCTCCTAGAGAAGTCGGCCTAGTAGAGGAAAAATTCAAGTGGAAAATAGGGTATAAATAGAGAGAGTGACTCTCTATTTTAAATAGACACTCACTCATCAAGTTCACATGAGAGAAAGAGAGGACAAGATCGCACAAGTGAGAGAGAGAAGCTGTCAAAGATCATCTTTATATTTTTGGGTTTTATTTTTTCTACTGTTGCTCATTCTATCTTTGAGGAAGTTACAGGGTTTTCTCCTTTATGTTTTCCTTGAGGAAAATATTTATGTCTCTTGTGATTATTGTTGTGCATGTTATTCTCTCAGATAAGGTCCTATAACATATTGAATAAAATGTAAAAATATAACATGGTTTCAAATCCAAATTGAGAACAAGGCATAGTGTAGCTGCAGAAGCTAGGGATTCTTAATCTTTGGGTATCTCTCCACAGATCATCAAGGAAAGAAGGCTAGGACTCATTTACTCATACAAAGATCGGATCCACCTTCATCCTTGTAACAAAAGTATCAAGATCACACCCCTTGGTATCCTCTTATTCTAATCTATTTTAAAATATTTTAGTGACCATGGGGATTCCTAACTCATTTGTATAAAACACTAGGCATTATTTACAACTTCAATGATCATCACCAACAACCTTCCCCCATATGCAGGTCTTTTTTTACACATAATTTCGTGATAACTTATCAGAACATGGAGAGAGAGAAACAATGATGCATTTCAGCCATATACCATGTCATGTCCCCACCTTAAAGACTTCTTAACCAAATTCCTAGCTCATTAATCCCTAGGGGTGGTGTTGAACATATTTAATTAAAAAGGGGATTAAATTTAGTTTAGACTATAGTGTAATTAAATCTTGAGTTATTTTATTTAAATTTCTGAATTTTCATAAATAAATCATTTAATTTGGATAATATGAAGTGGAGTGGTTAGGTGGGGTGCACCTGAAAAGGGGATAAGGTTTTGTATCTAGGAAATTTTCCTAAAAAGGATAAAAATCAAGTATAGGGTACACTTAGGAAAAAGCAGGGTAAAACTAGCAAGTGGACAAAGCAAGTAAAGTCTAGATTTTAGGGAGAAAGGAGAGATAAAAGTAGGAAAGTTTAGAAAGATGGATAAAATAAGGAAAGTACAAAAAAGAAGGGTACAAGCAGGAAACTCCAAAAAAGCAGGAAAAGCAAAAAGGAAAGTAGGATCAAAAGAAACAAGGAAAGAAATAAGGAAAGTCTGAAGTAAATCCAAATCATGAAGATAGTACTTTCCTAACTCATTCATGAGGGTGCATTGGTCAAGGAGGCTTTCCCATTAATAAATTTATTGAAAACAAAGGTAAACAAATACTTTACAAAGGTGATAGAAGCATGTGAAAAATGCCTCGCTACTACAAGGAGTATCTAGCTTTGGTTAAGGAGATTTGTGCAAACATTTCTTTCAAAGAATATATTTATTGCAAGTATGGATTCTGGTTCAAGTATTTGGATTATAATTCTTTCAAGAGAAGCAAATCATCCATAGAAGAACCAAGTTGTTCCACCTCTCTGAGTAAAGAATAAGAAAGAGGAACCAAAGGTGAAGATTCATCAAAACCATCTACATATTCAAACATCATGAGATTTCTTGGTTTTTTTTCAAACATAGCTTCCAAAAGTTGTGACATGAGAACCATTCAAGAGAGATAAGTTCCATTGTTTTGATTAGATAATAAAGGGACAATGACAAACCATCCTTCAAATCATAAGATCGTAAACCTTCTCGAGGAAGAACCAAGTAGCACTTCTAATGAAAACATTGGTGAGGAAGAAGAAGAAGGGTATGCTTGTCCGAATAATCTAGATGGGAAGGATGAAGAGGAGATCCAAAGGTTTAAGCCCTTGGAAGAATACCATCTTGTGAAGGACCCTCTTTGTGAGCCACACCATTTGGGTGGATTTCTAAAGGACACTGAAAAAAAGATCATAGCAGCAAAGGATATTTTTGTTGATGTCAATGCTTTGGTATCAACATGTTTATTGAGGGATTCGGGAGGATATTTGGAAGGACAATATTGCTTGGGAGATTTGGAAACTCTTAAGGAAGCAATATAAAAGATGACAAAAATCTACATGAATATGATATCAGATATTAATCATCTTCTTGAAATGACTAATATTTACCATCGTGCACTCAGAAATGAGGAAGATGAAGCAAAAAGGATTGGTAGATAATTGGAGGTTGCATATGGTTATTTGGAAAGCACTCAAAGATATATTCAAGATTCAAAGTTGCAGACCTATCAAATTCAAAATGATTTGAATGTACCACACCTTTCATCTTGTATGGAAGGAAATGTTTTGGGTATAATGAAGGAATCTAATGTGGAGGATGAACCTGAGAAAAGTTCAAATTTGGAAGTGTTGGTGAAGGAAGATACCATAGAATATCTTGGAAAAAACACTTGTCTCATTGTAAAAGTACATTCAGGAGGCCATACCCTTCATATCTGCAAGAAAATACACTCATTTGTCAAAGTATTGGATAAATGAGTACCTAGTGGAGATTGAAACCCCCGGATGCACAAGTCTTGCTTGCAGCTGTAAAGAATTCTTCTTGAGACATTCTTTGGAAGAAGGACCCCATGAGCTTCCTATGTGGAAAGGATATTTCATTTTAGAGGATGTGGATGATCATATTCCATGTATATTAGAAAACAAAAGTGCTTATTCATCCATTGAATGGGTGGATAGATGCATCATTGAAGTGAATACTTTGGGAGGTAAAAAAATTATTTGTTTATGCAATGAAGTTTTTGTGCTACCTGACATTGCCTTGACATGTGAGAAGTAACAAAGAAATATTATGCAACCATCAGACATATCCTATACTCATGCCCCCATGGATTTCTTGTACCAGTACATGGCATATTTTGAATTAACTAGTAAGAAAATTCCAACTTGCATTCGTGGTAGGTCGGAGACATATGTGCATGTAAGAAGAAAACTAGCACAAAGTGAGATCCAAGAACTTCCAAGTCCATTAATAAGAAAGTTGTATGGAATGATGCAAAATAAATGGGATCCGATAGTTCCATATAGTGACAGTTTGATATTAATGGCATTAAAGTATGAGAGTGTGCATCATGATCGATGGGAACCAGGAGGGAAAACCACCCTTCACTTGTAGTATTTTTTCAATGTGGAACAATGGTTTAGTTTCCTATGCGGGAAACTAAATTATGGATAGAATCATTGTTTTCTTGAGTGAAGGATTAAAAATATTCCCATGATTCTTTCCTTTGGAATTAAGCAGTGTAGAGAGTGGAGTAGGAGACACTTCCCATTTTGATATTCACTTGGACCCAGGAATCATTCTTGGTATCAACTATTCCAGCTAGGAATTGCACATTGAACTATGGGGAACATAGACCCCTCTCTAGAATAATGAGATGCGTAAGTTTGAGTACCTCCTTAAAGGACATTTATACCCTCATCATCATCAACATGTTCATGTTCCGAAACAAGTTTTGCAATAATCATCTTTTGGTGTTCGATGTGCCTACTTGGAGCTTTTATACCTGGGAATTGAATTGATTGATTCGCCTATGACTTCACTTTTTACATGAGTAGAGAATACATAAATAACTTGGGTAAGATTGTGAGGTTCCCTTTTACTACATTCTGGTTCATGATAGGATAATACAGAATAACTCTCTTGGTTTGGAATCTATGCCATGCACTCAGGTAGAGAAATCATTGTATATCAATTAGTTCGATTATGAAATTGGAAGGATAAAAAAAATTGCATTTTGATACTAGGAATGAGCATGGTAAGATAGATGTACCATTTAGAGAGTCATTTCACTTCATAACATATGTGTCTGCCCAAGTAGATAAAGGAGTCTCCAAGAATATTCCACAAGTGTTCACTTTCCTAGGAATGCTTAAAGAGGATGTTTTCCAAGGAGGGCATTGAAATGTTGATAGTGGTTAGAAGATATGCCAAGAAGTTTCAGCCACATCAAATACCTTTATAAATCAAAGGCATGGAGGTGAAGCAAGAACAAATTTTGACTAAGAGACAACATTTCATAAGAAAAATCAAGTTTGAAATGGAAATTGACTATACTGGTTCAAGGTCAATCTTGACTCATAAAAGGGTCATGGTATGGCATGCAAGAGTGGATTTCATGTAAATCATTGGATGCCTTGAAGTATGAAAAGTGGTACAGCACTTGTCAGTGGCGTAAAGGAGCATTATTGGGTAAGGAATGAGTATGCAATCTTTTGTTCAATATTTCTTTCCAATCTTTGGGTGCATGGAAATTGTGTTTAGGAAAGAATGTTAAAGCAAGCCTTATGGACATCCCAAATCAGATTTCTCATGGGATTACAAGTTTACACATGCAAATTGCATTCATAAGGGATTGTCTCATAAGCATGATCATTCATGAGTTGCTAGTGAATGTTGTTTGATGCAAGCCTATCAAGGAGGCCATATAAGAAGGATAATATTTTGTAGATCAGAGAAAGAAGGTTGAGGAGCAGAATTATCAAAAAGGTACTGGGTACAATATTAAGGGATTTCGAGTGAGGATGAAACTTGGAAGGGAGAGAAAATTTATTTTTACAACATCCAAGTCGGAAATTTCTTGGGACAAGCAATATTGGGAAGGGAGTACTGGCATGTCCCCACCTTACAGAATTCTTTACTGAAGTCCTATCTTATTAATCCCTAGGGGTGGTGGTGAACATATTTAATTAAAAAGGGGATTAAATTTAGTTTAAACTATAGTGTAATTAAATCTTAAGTTATTTTATTAAAATTTTTGAATGTTCATAAATAAATCATTTAATTTGGATAATATGAAGTGGATTGGTTAGGTGGGGTGCACCTAACAATGGGATAAGGTTTTGTAGCTAGAAAATTTTCCTTAAAAAGAGAAAAAAAATGATAGGGCGCACTAGGAAAAACCAAGGAAAAACTAGTAAGTAGACAAAGCAAGGAAAGTCTGTACTTTAGGGAGAAAGGTAGGATAACAGTAGGCAAGTTCAGAAAGAAAGATAAAAGGAAGAAAGTATAGAAAAACAAGATAAAAGCAGGAAACTCTAGAAAAAGTAGGAAAATCAAAAAGGAAAGCAAGATCAAAAGAAGCAAGGAAAAAACAGAAGGAAAGTCTGAGGTAAAGCCAAAGCATGAAGATATTACTTTCCTAACTCACTCACGAGGGTGCATTGGTTAAGGAGGCTTTCTCATTAATATAATTTTTATATAAAATCATGGACAAGTGCACAATTCACATATTTTTCTTATGTGAGTTTTGATGTTCAGAGCTCTAGCTTTTAGACTCAGGGATATGTGCCCCTAGTCACAGCTGGGAGGTATGCCCCAACTAGTTTTCGGTATTAGGTGAAAATTAATGGCATTCAAACATTAGTGATGTTTTGTTTGCAGGTCCTTAAGTCCATTTCAGCCATGTTCTAGATCATTCATCAGAGCTTGAATACCTTCCTTCAGTGAAATCTATTATTCTCTCTTCTTCCTACCCATTCTTGGTTATTCTAGATATTATGGAGTATTTAATGGGATTTTTTACCCCAATAATATGAATTTATGTATTGATATACATTATTCCATTTAATATTAGTTTTATACCATATTAATCCCATTTCCATAGTTTAGGAAGCTCAACACTCGATTCTACCTATTTTCCTAGCTCTAGGAACCATTCTATGGGTTTAATGCTATTAGAGGATGTCTCTAAGATTCCAGATAGATTCATTTCAAACCTCACTGATATATTATGATTTAATTATTGATATCTAAAATTTTCACAATGTTCCTAATATTTTTGGTCAAGTTTCATGAAAGTTTTTAATACCCTTCCTAGAATTCAATGAATAATGGACTAGTTTTCTAGTTTGAGTGATTTAAGCAGTCTTAAAATATCAATTCTCTTTCCTTTATATTCTGAAAATTTAATAACATGTCAATGAATATATTCTATGCTTAAAACAGAATATCAGTGACCCCTTTTCTTTGTTTATAAATTCTAGAAGTTGAGCTCAATGCATAGTCCTATAGACTAGTTTTGTCATTGTTACTTGTAGAATTAATTTTTACTATTTATAATATATTATAATTATGTAGATGCATATTTTAAACCCATTAACAAAGTTCTATAATATTCCTAAGCTTCCCTTAGCTATTGATTTCTTGGAAACTGCTTGTAAATATTTCAGTTTGCACCAGATGAGACTCCCAGAAACCTGGTAGTATAATTAAGCCTAGCTGATGTTCAAAACCTAAAAGGGCCCAACATTCAGGTTATTAGGAATATTAAATTTTATTATCCTCCCTTGTCTTTGGGTTTCACCTGCAAATCCCAATTTATTCCCTCCTCAAGTTGCTAAATTGCATACTTGTCAGCTAATGTCTTAAAGTTTTTTTTTAAAATTTATTGTATAGAGTTAATGGACCTGAAGTATACATTAGGTTCATTACACACTACCTTATAAAACTCATACATCATAGGGCATTTGTTAATGCTTAAATTTTGCACCCATGCTACATTTCAACTAATATTGCAGAAAGACATCATCAACATACAACATGCAACTCACCAAATACATCCTCATCTAATCTATAAGAGAAATTGAGCCCTATATTGGTAAAGGAAATTTGTACATACAAATGTGGGACTATTTTCACTATACCTCCACTCTATTAGCGTGACTCTTTGTTCAACGACTAGCGTGTACCTACATGATTTTTCCTTCAGAAGTTGTGTGACTATCAAAATGGTGGGACCACTTGCTTTCTACGATGCATTAAAGGTTCATAATGACTCCCTTGGATCCAAAATTTGAGCTATACTCCTAACATGCTTGGGATATTTCAATTTCCCCCTTCATGTACTTCAAGAACCAGTTCACTAGTAAGGGTGTTCACATTTGGATCTAGTTGTTTCTTGGCCTCCATTTGGCATATAAAAAGAATCCATGGGAATGCGTTCTATATGAGAAAATCATAGCAAATTTATGTTGCAAGGATTTCATTTAGAGATCATCTTTCAATCCATTTCTTACCTCAATTTGGCATGCAAAATCTCCCTTGATCTCTGTTAGGATTAATTAATTAATCCTCCCTTGACCGCCATAGTATAATTGTCTTTTCCTACCTTAGGAGGTTATTTCCATCTCACTAGTGCCATGGGGGACTCATCTAGGGCCCATATAACACTTGATGCACCAGTTTGCATGAGTTTAGGAGCTCGGGTACCAATCCTTATAATTTAGGAACCCACACAAAGTGCCACCAACAGTCACTAGTAGCTAACCCTAGTCGGTGTTTAGTTATGTTTAGTTATGCTTTGATTCCCATTAGTTATTTCATATTCAGTTAGTATAGAGCCTCTTTGCATGATTTAAGGGAATTTGGGTGCATTTTCTCACCTACCTTAATCAGTTAACTTGGTGTGAACTAGTTTAGTTGTCTGGAGTTGCATTAGTGAATCAACAGTGGTGATTTTCCCACATTGAGTTAGCACTAGAGTCAGTCCAAGTTGGTGAATTTGAAACTTACTTAAGGCATTCAAATAATTCCTATTGTATCATCATTATATTACATAGAGGTTTGATAATTCATGTAATGCTATGCTGGCCAAATTTTGTCTCCTGGTTGTTCAATTTTCATCATGAATGCTTGATCAATTTACACTAAATTGATTCTCTCTCCTACAACCTTATTTCACAATGAATTCATTCAGGCATGAGGATCCTAACATTTGCTAAATTAAACATGGTATCAAAGCAGGTATACATGTCAGCTTCAAACCTCAGAAACTTTGATTGATCCACCAAAAGCAATTGGGTTCCACATATTTCCCAGTATTATTTCCTTGCTCCCTTAGGATTTTGTCCAGAGAATTCTATCCAGGTGTGATGCACCCAGAGAAAGTGAACATGTCAAAGTGGAGAGTGTTTGAATTGGTTTGATTTCAAATTGAAGTGTTTTCTAGTGTTTTTGTTGGTAAATTGAATATTTTCTAAAGAATTAGTTGTTCCTTGAAGCTGCAGTATGGATGATTCAACAGCTTTCACACCTAGGATCCTGATACCCTTCAACTACCTTGATTGGAGGGATGATATGAAGATAGTATTGCACAACAAGTGTCTATACAGGACCATGGGAAGAGAGATCTAACCCTAGAAGCCTCTTGATAATTTGAAGTATCTGAACAAGTCAGATAAAGAATTTGGATTCATGTGCATACACATCTATAGGGGGTTACTCTTCCATCTTGATGGACTGAAAAATCCAAAGGAAGTGTGGGAGAATCCTGAATCCTCATTTGGAAAGTAGGATGAGATGAGGGGCCATATTCTGGAGAATGATATGATTGCACTACAGCCCAAAAACTTTGAAATTATACATCAATTCTTCTCAAAATTCAAATCCCTTTTCATGCAGTGCAAGAAGTGCAGGATTGACAAGAAGGATGAGCAATTGGTGCTCTCAATTATGAGAAAACTTGGCCCAAAATTCTCAGTGTTTGTATCCGCCTTTCACTTCGGGAGACTAAAAAATACTAATTGGAAAATTCCATCCCTTGATGCCTTCACAGAATCTCTTGTTTAGGAACAAGACAAGTTGATACATATGGGATCCATCATAGCCTCCACACATCAATCTCTCTTGGATGGGGAGAAAAAGAATGCGCAATAAAGGAGGAATCATAAAGGAAAGGATAAGAGGAACACTAAATTTGAACCTAAAAAGAGTTTTATCCATCAAATGAATCCTTTGGCTCTAAGAAGGACAAACATCAGAGGTTTGACAAGGGAAAGTGCTCCTACTATAAGAAAGCAAACCATACAGAGAAATGTTGTATGAAGAAGACCATATATCATATGTCAAGATTCCTTGAACAACACAATATTTCCCTCCCTAAAGGTGCAAGGAAGGATGACTCTGGAGACAAACCTGAATATCATGGGAGATGCCATCAATTAAAGGCTAGATTTTTAAAATCGCATGCCTTCATCATTGATTCAGGAACCTTCAATCACATGGTTACATCCAAAGAATCATTATCTTCATTAAATATTACTGTGGTCCAAGTATTCACATGGGAGATGACATTCAAATCCAGGTTGAAGGGAAGGGTTCAATTGAATTAGAGAATGGAGTGTTCAAGAATGGCGTCTATGCGCCCTCCTTAGCAGCAATTTTGTTGTCTATATATCAGATGACTCATACAGGCTCACCAAAGTGAGTTGTATTTGATCTTGACTTAGTGTAGAACTCAGGTATCTCAACTGGGAAGCTGATAGAGAAAGGTATTGCAAACCATGCATCTAAGGAATATGAATTCTCACACTTTCTTCCATACTGAGATCTAGTACAATCTCAGTTGCCATTTGAAAGGGAAGGTAAATTCAGTCTATCTAAACTTTTTGAATATGATAATGTTTTCATTAGTGTTTCAGATTCAAAATACGAAGCAGAGGACCAACTTGAATTAGTTTTTGGAATTGAAGATGAATTTCAAACATATCTAGACCCAGATCCAATCCCTACTCCCAATCGTAGGCATAAATGGGATCAAAATGTTATTGAGGTTGCTGGGAACATGACTGGAGAGTCATATGACAAGATGAGAACAAGATATCAGTTTCCAAATGAGATCCTTGTGTTATGTCAATAAAATGCACTTCTCCCAGAGAGTTTCTACATGATGGTAAGGTCTGATCAACAGTTTTTCTCATAGAAGAACAATGAGACATTGGATCATGCCACTCTTTCGATCCACTCTTCCTCCATAAAGAAGAGACAAAAGTAAATTTCTTCGTGATAAATTGGAAGGAAAAATATACATAGAAAGGACTAAGGGGTACATTGATTCTCTCTTGAAATGCAAGCTAAGGAATCAATTGAATGGATTCATGCAAGGCCCCATGGCATGGAATCCCATGCTCATCTCTTCCATAATATCAAAGAGGTTCAAAAGATGCAAGATTGGCTGCAAAAGTAGCAACATTTATTCTCCTATCTGCCATCACATTTGAAGAATTTGGAGAGGTTCAAATGCACTATACTAGGGAACTAGTGCACACAAGGACCATCACATTCCATTACTTCTTGATATAGATGTAGAATATATAAACTTTTCACAAGTTTTTTACTCAGGAGGAAATCTCTTGGTGTGAAAGCTTGACCCTGGTTCCATTGCTTATTTTGAGGGGGGGGGGTGTTCCCATGAGGTTTTCTCCATTTCCTAGGTTTTTTAAGAAGAATTTTTTTTCATTTAGATTGTATGGGTAGTATTTGGTATTAGTTTCTAGGGCCCACGTTGTCCAAGTTAGGATTAAGGGGGTGTTAGGATCAATTACTTAATCCTCCCTTGACCACCATAGTCTACTTGTTTTTTCCTAGATTAGGTGGTTATTGGCACCTCACTAGTGCCATGGGGGACTCATATGGGGCCCACTTAACACTTCATGTGCTAGTTTCCATGAGTTTAGGATCTCTAGAGACCAATCCCTATAATTTAGGAACCCACACAAAGTGCCACCAGAAGTCACGAGAAGTTTACCCTAGTCAGTGTTCAGTTATGTTTAGTTATGCTCTGATTCTCATTAGTCAGTTCATCTTCAATTAGACTAGTGCCACTTTGCATGATTTAAGGGAGGTTGGGCACATTTTCTCACCTACCTTTATCAGTTAACTGGGTGTGAACTAGTTCAGTTGTCTGTATTTGCATTAATGAGTCTCTAGTAGTTATTTTTCCACATTGAGTTAGCACTGGAGTCAGTCCAAGTTGGTGAATTTGAATCCTACCTAAGGCATTCGAATTATTCCTATTGTATCATCATTGTATTATAGAGAAGTTAATGATAATTCATGTAATGTTATGTTGACAAAATTTTGTCTCCTAGTTGTTCAATTTTCACCATGAATGTTTGATCAGTTTACACTTAATTGATTCTCTCTCCTACAACCTTCTTTCATAGTGAATTCATTCAGGCCTGAGGATCCTAATCTTTGCTAAATTAAACAATCTCTTCCTCTAGGAAGAAATTGTTTTTCCTTTGTTTTATACTAGTTACCTTGAAACTGTGTGGACAAAAAGGACCTCGCTAAGGGAGATTATTGGCTTCACTTTGAATCCCTCACCTCCTAGGTAACACCATTGTATTTAGTTGGACGCTTGGACATTCAACATTTGGTTTGACATACTCTTATTATTTTGTTTTTACTTAGCACTTGTCCATTTTGATTTGATTTTAGTTTATTTTATTTCTTATTTATAGTTTGTTTTTCCATTTGAACTTTGGGATACCAACTTAAAATTTACAATATTATTTCCTTCTTGCAACCTCAAGGATTCCCCAAAAGTGGGAAGACTATTCACCACTGTTGTTTTTTTCTCACAAGATATACCTTTGATCAAATTAATGTAAAGGAATATCATGATAATGGGCTCATACGTATTAATTATAAAAAATGTGGGTTTGAAACTAAGGATCCTTACATTTTCCCAAAACAAAAAACCAAGTGTTTTTTTTACTCGGAAGTGTTGGATAGGGATTGGTGGTTTGTACTGAGACATGATCCAAGATAAAAACATCTGTATGTGAAAGATAATGTTATAATTCCAAGCGTGGAAGATAATCAGGGTGATGCAGGCAATGAAGAATGATATGTAAATGTTTTATTTTAACATTTATATAGTGAATGTGTCATTTTATTATGGGTATCTATATATGGCCAATTATGTTTTTTTAATCATTTTATAATGTTGGATATGAACAGTTAACAACCATTTAATACCATCAAATTTAAAATGCATTAAATAGTACAAACATAAAATATGGTTTTGATATATTTTTATTTCCATGTTTATTGTTTATTACAACAACTTTGTGTTGTATTATATTAACATATGTTTATGTTAATTTTTGAAATATTCAACATTGGTTCAGACATGAATTATAAAGTTGATGATATATTCATATAATAGAATAGGAAATATTTATTTTATAGTAAATTGTATATTATTGAAATTTGCATCAATGTCACTATAGTTTAATGTGTTTTTAAAATATATTTTATATTTCAATATACAATATTTTATAATCGTTATCCATAATTAACACATCAATATTTATTAAGTAAAAATATTTAGGAATGAATTTATAAAGCATCATTTAATAGAAGAATTTGACTCAAAAAATTAATCAAATTCTGCACTCATTCATGGAATCGTTTAATCAAGTTTGTAAACATGTTTAATCAACATATTGTATCTTGTTGGACAATAAACATTTAACCTTCAAAAATACTTAAACATTATATGACAATTACGTATTCACAATCACAATTCAATTTAAATTATTACATAAAACCAAAGTTAAACATTATATAAAAATTCTAAATCACAAAGGTGACATATTTATATAATCAAAAGTTGATGGCATATTCATCTAATACAATAGTAAAGAATTAGTTTATAGTAAATTTTATTTTGTTGAAATTGCCATCAATGTCACTTTAGTTTTAAATATGTTTTATATTTCAATATAGAAATATTTATAATCATTATCAACAATTAACATGACAATATTTATTAAGTAAAAATATTTAGGAATATATTGATGAAACATTATTTAATAGAAGAACTTGTTTTAAAAAATTAATCAAATTGTATAATCATTCATGGAATCATTTAATCTGTTTTGTAAACATGTTTAATCAACATATTGTATCCTGTTGGGCAATAGACCATTTAGCTTGAAAAGACTTAACATTGTATATCAATAATGATTATAGGTATTCACAATCATAATCCAAATTAAATTATTTCATAAAACTAAAGTTAAACAATATATAAAACTGTAAATTACAAAGTTGATGACATATTCATATAAATCACAAAATCGATGACATATTCATATAATACAATAGTGAATATTTATTTTATAGTAAGTTTTATTTTGTTGAAATTGGCATCAATGTCACTTTAGTTTAATGTTTTTTTCTAATATGTTTTTATATTTCAATATACAAGAATTTATCTTCATTATCAGCAATTAACATGACAATATTTATTGGGGAGGCAGGTGCGGGGGGGTCATCCTTGACCCTAGAGGACAAACGGTAAAAGCCTTTGCTTCAGGATTGGGACACAAGACAAACAATGAGGCTGAGTGGTTGGCTCTTCTCTCGGGATTAGAAATGATAGACAATAGAATCATCTCAAGATTGCTAGTATTTGGGGACTCATGACATCTTATCCTCAAAATTATAACTGGATACTTTGCAGGATCTATCAAATGCAGAAGGTTGTTTAACAGGATCACTCATCTTCCACTTCCTGCTAGCACTGCCTATTATCACATCCTAAGAGTGAACACCACTCAGGAAGATTCTCTGGAAAATTCAGGTGCCTCTCTCCCCCAAGGTTTCATTTCACTAAACAATGGAAATGTTAGCCCTAAACCTATTCCCTAACTCAAATCAAGGGTCTCATTCCCCATTGCAAAAATTTGGGGTAAACAATAAGCAAAGGTTCATTGAGTTTTTGGTCTTGTTGATTGTTGGCAGGCCATGCATCATCCAATGGGACACACGGTCTCCACCACCCTCCTTCCTCTATCTGCCACCAACTCCATTTAAGACAATCATTTCCAGACTTAATAGTGTGCTCATTTCTCACGCTTCTACCCACCCCCTAGCTTGTACTATGGCTCTCCCATTGGGCTTAAACCGTCATCTCCCTCCCTCTATTTTTTGATTGCTATTTATTCTTGTTATTTTTTCCCCTGGCGATGAGGTGAAACTCTCCTTGCCTCTCGAGCTCTGCAAAGGGTGGCTGTTACCCGTGACCATCTTGTTCTTGTATCCTTGTTCCCCCTGATCTCTGAATTTGGTTAGTAATTTGTCTCCGCCCTCTGTGTATGTTGACATTGGAGAGATTGGGTGCAACATGCTCTCTGTGCACCCCAGACTTGTTTTCTCCTCCCCTGGTGTTATCTGCAGTTAGTGTCTGTCCATTGAAGAGATTGGGAGCCATTTCTTGTGTTTTCATCTGGAGTCATTTCTCATTTCTACGGTCAGTGTTTGTTCGTTGAAGAGCTTGGGAGAAGTTGTGGGTAGGATCTCTGTTGTGATTGTTGGTCCCATATAGAGTTCAAGGTTTTTTGTTGAATGAGCTTTTCCCTTTCTTGGGATTGATCGTAGCAACACCTTAAGTTTTGAGCTCAGACAGAGCTTTTGTTGTAAAATTTCGCCACCCATGTTGAGTATGGAACGCAGAAGAATGGATCATGTCCAGAGAAGTGTAAAAGAAGGGTTTGATGACTTGAAGGTTAACATCCAGCACATGGCAGAATTTGTGGCCGTCGAAATTATTGACAATAGGGAGACTGCAAAGGAGGTCAAGTAGTTAGTGGAGGATGTTCGTTATGTTTTCTATGAGACTAGTTGTCATGAAGCAAGAATTGACGATCATTATATGAATATGAAAGAGATGATGGGAAAAATTGATTGTATCTAGGAAGATCTTCAGAATTTGGTACAACTGAACTAGGGAAGTCATGCACAAGAAAATACAGGAGCAGTCACTTAGAGAATGGAAGAAGACTCTATCACCCAGCCTGTGGGGTTTCCAGGCAAACCAAAATGATCTTTCCCTAGCTCATGTTTTTTTGCATTATCCTAAATCAGCAGTTTATTCATATTTATACAACTACTGTAAACACTCAGAACAGTTTCTCTTATAGTGGCTCTAGAAGGCCCTCCTTATAGCCTTTTTTGTTTCAGTTTCTATCTTACTGCTAGAATCTTGTATCTGCTGTGATTTTGTACTGAATGGCTGTGCACATCCCCTTTAATATACTCCTTTTTAAGTTTCTATTAAAAAAAACATGACAATATTTATTAAGTAAAAATATTTAGGAATAAATTTATGAAACGTTATTTAATAGAATAATTTGATTAAAAAAATCAAATTGTGCAACCATTCATATAATCATTTGATCGGATTTGTAAACATGCTTAATCAACATATTTTATTTTGTTGGAAAATAAACAATTCACTTTGAAGAAGACTTAAACATAATATGCCATTAATAGTTATAAGTATTCACATTCACAATCCAAATTAAATTATTTCAAAAATACTAAAGTTAAGCATTACAAGGCAACTCTAAATTTAAATTAGAAATACATCCCAAATTTAATTAAAAAATAAATAAATAAATAAAATCAATTAACCGTAACAACATCATAATGATATGAAAAAACATAATATACATCAGTGATATACATGTCAAATATACATCTCATCAAAATCAATAAACATGTCAAATATACATCTTATCAAAATCAATAAACATGTCATATATACATCTCAACTCAAATACGCATGTCAATTACCATTACTAACTAGGTCTGACACCATATCTAGAGGCATCAGTTCCTTGTCTACTAGATGTAAAGGGTCTATTAGTACCCATGTCAAATAACAATGATGAAAGTGGAATATGATATATCTCTCCACCAAGAAGTATGTCACCTTATGTGACAATATCATCTACAACATCAATAGCTCGTGCAATAGGAATAGTTGATGGTGTCACTACAACTAGTGGCGCAAGTGGATCAACAACTGGTGGCATTAGTGGAGAAACATATCATGACACATGTGGAGAAGGAGGATGATCAATGGATGGTGTACATGATGATGCATGTGGAAGAGGAGGAGGTCATGGATAAGTGGATGGTGAAGTTGTTAAAACACGTGGAGGATGATAAGGAGGTGGATCAATGGATGGTGAAGCTACTAACACATATGGAGGAGGAGGAGGAAGAAGAATATGATGATGAATTGAATGACTATGTTATGGAGGACTAGGACCAGGTGGTGGATGACTAGGTCTGGGTCTAGGTGATGGAGCATCATGCATTGGAGGACTAGATGCTGGAGAAGGAGGTGGTGGAGGACCATGTCCATGTGTTGGAGGTGGAGGTGGAGGAGTGGGATCATAATCATAATAAGATTATCTAGATGAGGAAGAATCATCACTATCACTCAACCTCATTCTCTACATCTATATGAGGTCAAGGAAATCAACAACATAATGTATCAGTGATGTCATCTCACGAGCAAGGGTTTCCCATAAATCCAAGTACTCTGGAGCCCATAAGATATTTGTGACATGTACAGGTTCCACTCTATGACTATCCATCAAGCCACAAATGTAATATTCCACCTTGGACTGGACTCTACATTCCGACCTATGGGGAAGATGAGGTCTCTATATAGCTGGATGTTGTGGTGCATCCTACATTGCCTCATCCTATTGGGGAGGTGTGCTCCCAACATATGTATTGACATTTACAAAATAGAAGACAATGATAATCAGATAATTGAAACAAAATGATACAATAAATTACATGTGTAATAAATAAAGTAAAAATATATGGAATTAGATTTATCAAAACATAACAATAACATTACCGCTATCATTGAGTGGATCATATGCAATGAATAGGATGTTGGGAAACCCTCTTCAACCCGTGTTCGCATACGAGTACCCTACAAGAACAAGGATAGAATCATCCTCTCTGACCAAGAAATCATAGATCTATCTATCAGTTGGATTACATGACCACTCTGGTTGGGTTCTCTTGGGAAATGATTTCCCCCACATGTGCATATGTGCATCAATCATAGGCCTAGGAAGAGGGTGGGGTAATGTTGGTCAAGTGGCATGAAATATCTTGAAAAATAAAGTAAATAGGTCCAATGCAAATGGAAAATATAGTCACCCGTAAAAAATAACACGACAACAATCTAAAGCAAAACAAACTGACGCAAAAATATCTGAGATGGCATAATCAATCAAGGCCACTAAACTAACGCATACACATAATACATCAAAAAGAAACTAATGCACTTCCCATTAGAGGTATAGTGTGCTTGTAGTGTCACGATAAGGTAGAGACACCTAACCTCCTTTGCACCAAATGCATCTATTTGCAACTGGCCACTAGCAACCTGGAACTCCATGGCTTAAAGAATGTCATGAATGACATACCTTTGCACATATCTTAGTTGGATCCCTCCTTTAATTCTGTGTAGTAGATCAGGGAAGTGATGCTAAACCTCCTCCCTCCTTGATATCCCAATGATAAAATATACATCCTCCTTTCTGTGACGATAACACAAATCAGGACTGGCCCTAAATGTTTGTCTACCATGATCCCATTAATGGATAAATTGTTGTAGAAATGAAAAGTTCCCATTAAGGGATGTATCCTCCTCATAAAACTTGAGAAGGTCGACATTCCCTAAATGCACATGAGTCTGAGATGTAATAGGGAAAGGGAGCATCTCCCTCTCCCTTTCCCTAGCCTCCCACTCACGTACAAAGTTATATGTATCAAGCTATTTTTTTGTTGCACTCGTCATCGTTGTCTTTGATTCACATGCAGTTATTTCTAGGCACCTATATATGGATGAAAACAAATCAAATTAATTAAATACACACATATCTAAAAAAATTGTATTTTTAAAAAGATTAAATTAATTTACGAGTGCAAAAACAAATTGATTAATTAATCGGTATGCCTTTGATAATATGTGTGTATCGGAAAATATGCTCAATATAAAAAAAATGTGCCAAAACCAAAATGGTGTTGTCTTTTACAAGATGCATGGGGCTGCATATACCAACACACTAGATACATTGCACAATATTGAAACAAGGGCATTGAAATTTAATCACACACACCAGAGTGATAGTTTTTAAAATATGTAAACATTGAGGTGTGTCATTTGTGTGCACATTGTTCATGGTGCATACTTTGTTTTTGCGGCACACCGGAGAACTAATGTGATCCACACTAGCACTTTGTTCCTAATAGGTGGATCAATGCAATGGAGTATTATCTTTTAAAATAATTTTAAAGTATGTGGTGTGTCATTTCTGTGTGCACCATCTATAGTGCGTGTTGGAGCACTATTGTCGTTAGACAAAAACCTATAGATAATAATATTCGCTACAATCGCTAAAGTTAAGATCCATGAGAGGGGGTTAACCCATGTCATGAAACTTGTGGGAAGAATTGGACGTAAATTCCAACAATATCCCCCCCAACATTACCCAGGTGAGTTTTGAACTTGATACATGTCTCTCTGATACCATTTGTTGGAGCATGATTTTGTTGTTAGACCAAAACTTGTAGGCATTAATATCCACTACAATCACCAAACTTAAGATCCATGAGAAGGGGTTAACCCATGTCATGAAACTCATGGGAATCATTGGACGTAAATTCCAACAATGCATCATAGTTGGGGATCAATACGTCATAGAGTTATTTGTTTTATCAATTTGGAGCATCATTTGTGTGGGCCTTGTTCATGCTGCAACATAGTTTATGTGGTGCATAGGATTGCTAATGTGATCGACAAATTTTCATTACGGTGCTAATGTGTGGGTCAATGCATCGATGTGTTATTTTTCAAAATATATATCTAGTGAGTTGTTTGTGTGGGAACCATTAATGGTGTGTCAGTGTTTTTTTGGTGCACTAGAATGCTAATGTGATCGACACATTAGCACTCCAATGCTAATGTGTGTATCAACACACTAGAGTGATATTTTTTAATTTTTTTAACAATTTGGTGGGTCATTCATGCGGGTACTGTTCATGGTGCATCATAGTTTCTGTCAAAACCCCAAATTTTCACAAAAAATTAAAATTTTGAGATAACATAAAATGATGAATTTGCGGTTTACTAATAGCTAATGGTTAGCAGAAAAAGCAATAGTCCAATGATTAGTATTACATATTTTCAAATTACGTTAACTAAGCGGTTTCCTTTTTGTAACATAAATAAGGTTTACTTGTGTATTGTTTTATTTCAGTTTACTGATGAGTCTTCTTTATGGCAAGTAGGTGGAATCTAACTTTGAATCCTAGGCTTACTTAGCATTTATGATAATGCAGAAAGATTACTAGTTCTTACAGGTTTATAGGTATGATCGAACAAGTAAACGTTTTAAATTCATAAAGTATCAAGAAGTGTTTCTATTTGCAATTAAAATGCTTAGTACATAGGCTGATAAATTCCAAGCAACTTCCATGAGGTAAAGTAGTTGTTTTCTCGAGTTTTTCTTGTAAGCAAAGTTCAAATAAATGGGTTCCTATCTTTATCGAACTTAGCGACAGTAAAGATACTTATTGTGATTCTAAACTTGTAATCTTTATTACATAGTAACTTCTATTTTGATATACATATCTTGCAATGTTATACTTATGGTACTATTGGTTTTATACATGGAAGAGCTTCGATCAATACTGATAGTAAAATTCTCATTAGGATATGAAATTCGATTTCCTATTTAACCTACTTAGTATAGTAAGTATCAACCTATTACTTATATGTATAAATCAATTACTCATTAACAGGTTATTAGCTTCCTCGTCAATGTTGTACTGCGAGTACTATTGTATCATATACCTTATCATATTGTTTACTTGAGTATCAAGTTGATCGATACTTACGTTCTGTAGGGAAGACTACAGCCTGTAGAACTTCTTGTTATTATAAGTGTAAATAGTGTAAAAACAACTGCATTGTTTCACATGGAAAACTGTTTGCCTTTACTTCTTAAATCTAAGTCAATCCATGTTATTCCAATGGTTATGGACTTGAGTAGGATTATTCTATTATAACTTTCATTATTATTATAATGCCTTTCTTATATTAAGATACTGTCTATAACAACTTTCCAAGGTAGATCTTTCTACTATGAACAATTATCTATCCTATGCTAAGTGCAAGTTATCTTGTATAATCACTAAAATTATCTTACCAAATAAACATTCATGTTAAGTTACTAGCAATTGCCAAGTTGAGAAACCTATTGTCTATTAAAGTCTAGACCAAATTAAACTATGTAAAAGAATTCATGAATACGTTCTTTTACTATGCTAGCCAACTTTATAGTTTATTACCATTCGAATCATTGGTTTTAAAGGATCATTAACATGCATATTCAACAATGCATAAAAGCATATAAATATAGTTAAAGTTGAAAAGGTTCTAAGCATGATTGTTTTAGGGGTTAAACAATGATTAAGTGATTATCACTTATCACTAGGTCAACGTTGGCATAAAATGGTTTTACCCAACACCCAAAATCGGGCTAACAAACTTTATGATAAACTTACGCATGATTTACGATGTGATATATTTTGGCATACAATATAGTTCATACATCGTTTTATAAGAAAATCATTGTGTAAATAATTTGAATTATTGGAAACGCGGGTGAATTTGGGTATTGACCCATGCATGGTTTGATTTTTTTGAGACACTTGGTCATCTCCTGGCCATATATTGGAGAATATAAAACTCTTACAACCCTAACACCTTGTCATTCTCCCTCTGTAGTTTATGCTGGCCTTCGGGCTACTCTGCAAGCTTTTCATGGTGGTCATGGGTTCATTCCTGTTCCAGTTTGCTCGGAGTCTTGAGTTGATGTTGCTGTAGTCGTCAGTGCTTAGTCTTATTGCCATTTCTTTGTAACTATGGGTTTTATCCTACAAGAGTTTATTGGTTTCATTGCACTTGGCTTGTGGCCTGTCTATACTCCATTTTTCTCCTTCTGTGGCCTGTCACTGCTATGCGAAGCTGAGACTTTACTTGCTGTGGGAAAGTGCTTTTCCATCGTCGTAGGGTTGGAAAACTGTGTGCAAGCTTTGCTGTTGGTGACAGTCTCTCCACACGACTGCTCGACATTCTTATATCAGGCAATTTATTAAGTGTTATATTAAACATACAACATGGTTGTTTTTGCAATAGGGTTTACATTATTTTAAGAGTATCGTGTATTGACACCATGTATTGAAATCTCTTTGCAGGGACTTGAGACTACATTCGTCAAATGTGAAGAAGAGTATACCCGCTGTCTTTGAAGGCCGTTGCTTCAAACGGGTAAGCCCTATGGTCAATGTTTGGGTTCTTTCCCTACTTATATCAGGGTTTTCGATTGGAGAAACCCTGAGCTTGGAAGATTTTCTAGCTTCGCTATTAGCTATGGAGTCTCTTTTTAAAGGTTGTTGTTGTTTTTAACAATTCTTCAAAACCTTGTTAGTCGATGGGTAGACCCGACCGTGAGCTGGGTGTTGTATTTGGTATAAATGTTTTAACCTTACGGCCTATTAATACAATACAATGGTTTTTCTAAAAAGATTTCTTTCGAGCTCAGACTCGCTTGCAGTAAAGCTATTTTTGTGACTCTGTGTACTTAGAGTTTTTCCCTATTCGACTGTGAATAAGGAATTTACTGTTTTATATATTTTTATAATAGATTATTATTAGTAATTTGGGACTGTCACTCAGTCACAACGAAATTTGTGTTATTTACTTATTGCTTGGAAAGTACGAGCTAGGGTTTTTCTTGAAGGAAACCCTTGTTTATCTAATTCTTTTAATTTAATTAAATAGGTTCTATTAATTTGTAAAACAAATATTGTTTTAAGTTATTATAATTACCATTGTATTTTGAGATTTCTTAAATTTGTATCTATTCGTATATTGTTATAAGGATTGTAACCAATCTGTAATAATTTCATTGTTTACTGATATTTAATGATCTAAACAAATGGATTATAGCTTATTTGTTTTTATTTGAAACAATATATTTAGGTTAGGGTTTCGACCCTGTAGTTTTCTTTTGCAGGTATAAACTTGATGATAATTACAAGACAGTTATTTACATAGATATGTATTTTATTTATATTAGTTATTATCATATTCTTATTGTTTTTATTTAAATAAAGACAGATTAGAGTTTACTCAGAGTTCTTTG
>LPNX010037263.1:81139-200442 GCA_001517045.1 Pseudotsuga menziesii
TCATATTCAGATTTAACTTTCTAACATAGTAAAACAAAATATTGTAGAACCTGATTAGGATAGACAACAACAGCATTAGGAGGCCGTTCCTCCCTACTGACTCCTGGAGAGCGCTCAAACAACGCTTCCTCAGAACCCCCGAGCCTGTTCCTGGTCTTCTTGGCTGAGAACTGGTGGAGCATGAAAACAAAAGACTAGTCCAATGACTCAGTAAACACTCTGCACTCAGCAGTAAGATCCTTCAACTGAAAAGATGCACTAGATCACTTGGCAGTTATCCCCTCAACTCTTTCCACATTCCCTTCCATTGAATTTCTCTGAAGTACATTCACCTGAATGATCCCTCCTTTAGAATGAGCAACCTCAGCTCTCTTCAATGGGATTTTTTATAAATATTGCCTAGGTCTTTTGGGTCAGTTGTCATTACTTAAGCCACCTTCTCTGATCCCACTTTCTTGGGGGATCATGACCCCAAATGTAGGGAGGTTGCCACCTGCAACAGTTGGAAGTGGTTTGAGGATGCTGCCACATGTCTGTTTTCTCTCCACCTAGTCTCCTCCACCAATTTGACCAGTAAACACTCTTTTAACAGCTCTCCTAAGCTGTTGTCTCCACCTTTATTTATTTATAATTAAAATATTCAGAATTACATTAAATATCCTTGACTCTGCTGAGTCATCAATTACAACTTAGCATAAAATTTAACATATTGTCCTTAAATAAAATCAAATAAGATAATATTGTTTTTTTGCAAAATTGAGGCATGTGACATACACACCCACTTAGAACATAACATCATCCTCGATGTTATTTATTCTTCATCCTCAGAATTCCCCTGGAATAGAATTGGATATACATCTCGCATATTACTTTCCTATTCCCAGGTGGCTTCCTCTGGACTAAGGTGCTTCCATTACACCTTCACCTATCCAATGGTGCGGTTCCGAAGTGTGATCTCCCTTCACCCGAGGATACAGTCTGGTTCCACTAGAAAATATCCTTCTAGTTACACCTGTATATCATTCCAGTTAACAACATGAGTAGCATCATGAACATATTTCTTTAATACAGAAATGTGAAAAACATTATGTACTCTTAAATTTGGTGTTAATACTAATTGATAAGATACTTGTCCAATCCTGGACAGTATTTCAAATGGACCACAGTAACAAGGTGCTAGTTTTTCACAACTCCCCAATCTCAAAGAGCTCTTTTTGGGCCTCACCTTGATGAACACATGTTCACCTACCTGAAAATATTTTGGAGTTCTTTTAAGGTCTGCTTGGATTTTTTTTCAATCTTGTGCAACTTTCAGATTACCTTGTACCTGCTTTACAATTTCTTCCATTTCCTTTAACAGTTCAGGACCTAATACCAATCTATCCACCGGATTAGTCCAAGAGATAGGAGTATTACATTTCCTTCCATACAAAATTTTGAAAGGACTAAATCTGGATGATGCCTGATAATTATTATTATAAGCAAATTCTACCAGATGCAAGTAATCCTCCCATTTACCTGGCTGGTCTTTCACATACATTATTAATAAATATTTCAGTACTTGGTTTACTCTTTTAGTTTGTCCATCTGTTTAAGGATGGAATGAAGTGCTAAAATTTAATGTAGTGTTTAATCCTTTAAACAGATATTTCCAAAAGTTACCTATAAATTTAGGATCTCTATCTGAGATTATGACTTTCGGTATTCCATGCAGTCGAAAAATATGTTTTAGAAAGATATCAGCTATATTTGCAGCTTTATATGTAGTTTTAACAGGTATAAAGTGAGATGCTTTACTTAACTTATCGACCAATACCATAATAGAATCATTTAGATTCTGATTTCTAGGCAGTCTAGTAACAAAATCGAAACTAATTATCTCCAATTTCCAGCTAAGAATGGGTAATGGTTGAAGTAATCCTGCTAGGTGTTGATGTTCAGTTTTCATCTGCTGACATTCAAAACACCTAGCGATATACTCTGCTAATTCAGTCTTCATATTTGGCCAAAAATATTTTTTTCTTAACATAGTTATAGTCTTTTGATATCCTGGATGACCTGAGTATGGAGTTTTGTGGATTTCATCAAAAATTAACAGCTTAACTTTAGGTACGTTAGGTACATGCATTCTTTCTTTATACAGTAAAAATTCTTTTGCATTCAAACTGTACCCTTTACTTAAGCTTTCTGTTGGATTTTCTTTCGTTTTAGCTTGTAAATTTTGGTAAATTTCATCTTGTTCTATTCCTGCTTTAAGCTGTTCATCCAAATTTGTAGTATAAGTGCTTATAACTGCTACAAAATTCAACCTTGCATTCCTACTTAATGCATCAACAACTTTATTTTCTTTACCTTTAATGTGTTGAATTTCAAAATCATACTCACTTAGAAAATCTAGCCACCTAGCTTGTCTGGCATTTAGATTAGGCTGATCTAACAGATACTTTAGTCCTTTATTATCAGTCATTAAAATAAATTTTCTTCCAATTAGGTGATGTCGCCACATCTTTAGAGCATGTATAACAGCTGCTAATTCCAGATCATAAGTTGCATAACTATTTTCATGAATTTTTAATTTTCTAGACTCATAGGCAATAACATGCCCTTCTTGAGTTAGAACACCGCGTAAGCCATCATTGCAGGCGTTAGTGCACACTACAAATTCTTTATTTGGATCAGCTATTCTTAAAATAGGTGCGCTGGTTAATAAAGTTTTTAAATTTTTAAAGCTTTCCTCACATTTCTGGTTCCAATCAAACTTTTTTTCCTTTCTTCTGCAAAGAATTTATCGGAGTCACAATCCTCAAAAAACTTTCAATGAACCTCTGGTAGTAACCAGTAATTCCCATGAAAGATCAAACATCTGTTACATCCTTAGGAACCGGCCAATCTTCGATCGCCTTTATCTTTTTGGGATCTACTGAAATCCCTTCCTTGGTCACCACATGACCTAAGTACTGAATCTTATCCTTGAAGAAATCACATTTACTAAACTTTGTAAAGAGTTTATGATCTCGTAACTCTTGCAAAACAATTTTTAAATGTTCTTTATGTTCTTCTTCAGTTTTTGAATAGATTAAAATGTCGTCGATAAACATGACCACAAACGTATCTAGATACTTATGCATAACGTTGTTCATTAAACACATAAAAATAGTTGGGGCATTAGTAATCCTGAATGGCATGACGACAAACTCGTAATGGCCATATCTAGTTCTAAAAGCTGTTTTAAAGATGTCTTCATCTTTAATCCTAACTTGATGATATCCAAACCTTAAATCTATTTTTGAAAACATCGTGGCTCCACGTAGTTGATCAAACAGATCATCTATGTGAGAAAACGGGTATTGATTTTTAATAGTCATCTTATTCAACTGACGATAATCTATGCAAAGTCGCATGGTTCCATCCTTTTTCTTAACGAATATGACAGTTGCCCCCCAGGGAGACACAATAGGTCAAATATACTTTTTTATCAATTAATTCTTTTAATTGTTACTTTAATTCGTTAAGTTCAAGTATGTTCATTCGATAAGGGGCCTTTGAGCTAGGTACTTCACTAGGTACCAGCTCAATGGTAAAATCCAATTCCCTTTTCGGAGGTAGTCTTGGAATTTCTTCCGGAAATACATCAACATATTCTCTTAAGACTGGTATGTCTTCCAATTTTAATTTATCTATTTTATTTAGATTCTCCTTGTCAGTTATTGTTACTGCATAAGATTTACAACCCTTCCTAACAGCTCTCTTAAGCTGTAGAGTAGAAATCTGCCTTATAGTTGTTTTTCTAGGGATCCCCTTTACACTTATTGGTTTTCCATCATGGTTTACACATGTAAAGGTTTTATTATAACAATTTAAAATTACCCTATGTTGTTCTAACCAATCCATACCGATGAGTAAATCATAAGAACCAAGAGGTAATACATTAAGCTTCACAATAGTTTCAAAATGATCCATACCTATTGCACATTCTTTTACAAAACAAGTTACCTTTCTTTTAGCACCTGTGGCTAACTGAACCAACCAGGAATTTTCAAATTTTTCAACAGGTAACTTACATTTTTCTACCATTTTAGGTGAAATATAACTGAGACTAGCTCCAGGATCAATCAAAATAGTTATAGGAGTTTGATTTATCATACCTTCTACTTCCACCATGGAAGTTTGATATTCTACTTGTCGATTCTCCAAGGCTGCATTGATTCTGGGCATAGTCCTCGCTAATTCTCCAACAGTCATCTCCTCCTGTATAGTATGAATATTACTGACAGTCTTTTTCCGATTAGGACACACTGAAGCATAATGTGGGCCATTACACACCCAGTGATTTATAGGTTCTTTGCGTTCAAAATTATTGGTGTAATCACCATGGTTATTAGCAAATTCTTTACCCTTAGAATTATTCTGATTGCTTGGTGAGTTATTCTTATTTCCTTGGAAATTCTTGTTAGGAAAATTTCTGGCCTTATTGTTCTTAGAATTCCTGTTGGGCACGAAGTCTTTCTTCTTTTGATCATACTAGTTATTATTTTTCTTGTCCTTCCAGTTGGTCATGCTTTCCTTCTTCCGATTCTGTTCATAACAGAAGTTGGCTTTCCTCATGGCTTCTTCCAAAGTAGTTGGATTTTCATACTCAATCTTGTCTTTAATATGATAAGGTAGACATCTGAGGAATCGCTGTCCCTTTTCTTTCTCATCTACAAGGTATGGCACATACCTAAGCAGACTTGAAAACTTGATGTTCAGATCTTTCATTGTCATTGATCCTAATTTAAGCTCATAAAATTCTTTTTTTCTCTCTTCATAGTATTGCTCAGACAAAAATTTCTTTTTAAAGTACCTCTTGAAGGTACTCCAATTTACATTTTTCTCTTTTATTCCCTTAACTCTCTTCAAGTCCTGCCATCAAATGTCAGTCTTTCCTGAGAGATTGTAAATAGCCATTCTAGCCTTTAATTGGTTAGAATAGTTATATATCTGGAAGTACTTCTTCATCCAAGATAACCAGGATTCTGCTTCCTCCCCCTTCTCAGTCTCTCCATTAAATGTTGGTGGTTTTATCTTTTTGAATTCCCCAGAAATGTCCTCATAAGGTTTGTATTTCCTCTTTTTAGTATAATGATTGTCATCACTACTATCATTAGTAAAATGCAAATTACGTTGTTCACCAAACACCTCTAAAGATGAACTGCTTTCATTTTTAGTATGTTTCATCTTTTTAAATTTATGTTGATGACTTATATCTTTTGATTCCATTCTTCTACGCTTACCCTAAGTTTGAAACCTTTCTGTTAGGATCTGATTTAGCTCCTCCTGAGCCCTCAGAATCCTTTCATTCTCTCGTTTTATAGATTCCATTTCAGATTTTAGGTCTTTTACTGTTTGTAACAGTTCTGAGGAATTGGTGGTTAAATCTTCTAGTATAGGATCTCTTGGTAAATTTTTTGGTTCAGTAAATGGAGATTCCTCCTCTGCATATTCCTTCAACCTTTCCATACTTGTTTGTTAAACTTCAGAAACAATTTCTCTGTTGAATAACATCTAAAAGAAAATACATCATCATAATAATTCAATTTACTGTTTCATAAAAGCTAGTTGGGCTTCATCAATGCCTAGTGTTTGAACCTTATGCTCTGATACCACATGTCAAAACCCCAAATTTTCACAAAAAATTAAAATTTTGAGATAACATAAAATGCTGAATCTGCGGTTTACTAACAGCTAATGGTTAGCAGAAAAAGAAACAGTCCAATGATTAGTATTACATATTTTCAAATTACGTTAGCTAAGCAGTTTCCTTTTTTTGCGTATTGTTTTATTTCAGTTTACTAATGAGTCTTCTTTATGGCAAGTAGGTGGAATCTAATTTTGAATCCTGGGCTTACTTAGCATTTATGCTAATGCAGAAAGATTACTAGTTCTTGTAGGTTTACGGGTATGATCGAACGAGTAAAATTCATAAAGTATCAAGAAGTGTTTCTATTTGCAATTAAAATGCTTAGTAGATAAGCTGATAAATTCCAAGCAACTTCCATGAGGTAAAGTAGTTGTTTTCTCTAGTTTTTCTTGTAAGCAAAGTTCAAATAAATGGGTTCCTATCTTTATCAAACTTAGTGACAATAAAGATACTTACTGTGATTATAAACTTGTAATCTTTATTACATAGTAACTTCTATTTTGATATACATATCTTGCAATGTTATACTTATAGTACTATTGGTTTTATACATGGAAGAGCTTCGATCAATACTGATAGTAAAATTCTCATTAGGATATGAAATTCGATTTCCTATTTAACCTACTTAGTATAGTAAGTATCAACCTATTACTTATATGTATAAATCAATTGCTCATTAACATGTTATTAGCTTCCTCATCAATGTTGTACTGCAAGTACTATTGTATCATATACATTATCGTATTATTTACTTGAGTATCAAGCTGATTGATACTTACTTTCTGTAGGGAATCCTATAGCCTATAGAACTTCTTGTTATTATAAGTGTAAATAGTGTAAAAATAGCTGCATCATTTCACATGGAAAACTGTTTGCCTTTACTTCTTAAATTTAAGTCAATCCATGTTATTCCAATGGTTATGGAATTGAGTAGGGTTATTCTATTATAACTTTCATTATTACTATTACGCCTTTCTTATATTAAGATACTGTCTATAACAACCTTCCAAGGTATATCTTTCTACTATGAACAATTATCTATCCTATGCTAAGTGCAAGTTATCTTGTATAATCACTAAAATTATCTTACCAAATAAACATTCATGGTAAGTTACTAGTAATTGCCAAGTTGAGAAACACTATTGTCTATTAAAGTCTAGACCAAATTAAACTATGTAAAAGAATTCATGAATATGTTCTTTTACTATGCTAGCCAACTTTATAGTTTATTACCATTCGAATCATTGGTTTTAAAGGATCATTAACATGAATATTCAACAATGCATAAAATCATATAAATATATTTAAAGTTGAAAATGTTCTAAGCATGATTGTTTTAGGGGTTAACCAATGATTAAGTGATTATCACTTATCACTAGGTCAACGTTGGCATAAAATGGTTTTACCCAACACCCAAAATCAGGCTAACAAACTTTATGATAAACTTACGCATGATTTACGATGTGATTGTTATACCAAAATCCTATCACCATCATGTGATAAGACATTTGGCATACCTACTTGCCCTGAATCCCAGCTTCTGGAGTGGAAACTAAATGGTTTTTTATCAATCTGTCATACAAATTCCCAGCACCGTGCATGCCCCTTTATCCAGGAGCGGTACCCCTGCTCGCACCGCCTTTCATCGATTGTCCACAAGCGATTCCACCGCCCATTTCCCTTTGTCCATAAGTGGTTATTACCAGAACCGCTCTGTCATAGAAGGAGAAGCGCGGTACCCTAGGTAAAAAGGGAAAATATAAGTTTTCAAGGATTCTAGATGATAAGCCTCGTGTACTTCCTTATCCCTACTATTGTGGGTTGGTTGAGCTCAAGATTCCTCATCCTAGGATCTTAGAGGCCACCTCACCCACTAATTTCTCAACCATCTCTATCCAGTAAAGCCCTATAAATATGAGCTCATAGCCATGGTTGAGGGGAGAACATTTGAAGGTTTTGTTATCCTGTTGGATTGATTCTTGGCCCAAGATCATTTGGAGAGAGCATAGAGAGCTAGAGTCAGAGCTTTTGGGGATGAAGAGTTGGTTTCATGGAGATGCATGTCAACACTAAGGCTTGGTTGTAAACTTCTTCATATTTCTAATGCAAGTTGATTTCTGTCCCACATATGATGTTGTTGTTGTGATTTTGCATACATATGTTGCTAGATTCCTTAGTCACTAGCATATATTAGTAGATCATATTCTGGTTGCTTTGATTCATTTCATGTTGAGCTTTTTTGCAGGTACAGAGGTGAACTATCAAAGCCTTGTATTCCAGATATCTACAACATCTAGGGAGAGTCTTCAACCTTTGTCCTCTATTTGTTTTGGATCTGAACCATTCAGCCCAGTGGAACACCTTGCTGTTTGTAGGAGGTGAAATATTCTAGCTAACAAATTTGGTGACTCCGCTGGGGAATAGAGTATTTAGTTGTTCTGATCTTCCTCAGTCTACAACTCTTGTCTGAATCCAGGCTTCGTTTTCTTCTACTCTTTTCAGTCAGATCTACTTTTTGATTTGTATTATTTGGGTTTGAAATTTCCAGATCTGTTTAGATCTGAGTCATTTCGTTCTTTTATGCTCTGTTACCACATTCAATTCAACAGTATTTTCCTTGATCTAGTCTTTTCTGATCTGATCCATCGTTCTCTTTTTTGTTTTGGCCATCTACAGGGAACCGCACCCATGCTGTGTACGAGGAGCGGTGCCACCGCCTGAACATAGTGAGCAGTACATGGTGCCACCACCTATATATGGTTTGCAAGGAGCGGTGCTATCTTGGAAACGCTCTGTTAACACCTACGAAATGCAGTGCCAGGTAGGCATTAGTCCAAAACTCTTTTTCCTCATTTTTCTTTGTTAAAAATTTGGAATTTTGATTGCTTTCAGTTCTATTATCAGACTTGTGTTATTGAATCTGATGTGTGTGGCTTGCTGCTTTGATGGTTTAAGATTGATTTGAGTGGAATTTCAAAAGTTTATTTATTCTTTTTTATTGTTCATCCGCTTCTTGCTTGTTGGTTGTGCTTAAAGAAGGATTTTTTGTTTTATGAAAGTTAGGGTGCTCATTGAAGTCTCTTTTCATTGCATATACTGAAAGAAGAACACTAGATTAGCTTCTGGATTTCATTTCTTGCTTGCATAGTAAACTTATTTTTCTTTCCTTCAAAAAACAAAAGTTTTGCTTGAGATTAGGACATCATATTTGAGCGTTGGATTTGGGTTTTCTGATTGGATTTACAAGCTTTTAGGATCTTTATGATATTTCGTCTCTCATGCATATAGGACTATCTCGATCAAAATAAAAAAAATGGTAGTTTTAAGTTAGATTTGCTTATTTTTTTGAGAAATTTGAAAAGTTAGAGTGCATTGGCATATAGGTGTGCTTGGTGTTGTTCTTTTAGGAAAAGATATTCTCACCCTTCTTGTTTGCTTTCGGAAAGAAGAATTTGGTTTGTAAAAGTGTTTTCTTGTCTTTGATTTGATGTTCATGACTGTTGATTGGAATAATTTTTGGTTTTGAAACAAAAATAAAAATGCTCTCTTCCCTCCCATAAGTAGGCATACTGAACGGTAAAGTGAACATTTGCATAAGCATATTGCATGGTTTTACTTTTCTGTCAAAACATCATGCATTCACCTAACCGTACAAGTTAAAATTAACGGTAGTTGTAGGTTAAAATTTACGTAGTAACTTGAGTGATAGGTTAAAGATGTGTTTGGGTGTCATAAAACGTAGGAGCTATCATTATTTGTCAGAATTAAATTCCAGGACTCGCACGGTTCTTCCACGTACCGTCAGTATATCGAACGGCCTTTCACGTACCCTTGAGGTATATAGAAAGGTACTTCACGTACTCGATTGTATATCGGAAGGCCCCTTGTGTACATTTATGCATTAGACAACAATACTATCGATTCGAGCTCCCACGTACCTTGAGTATATCGGGAGACCCCATTAGGGTACCTTATCTATCTGAGAAAATCCATTTGGTCGTCTTGTTTGGAGCCATACACCGAAAAAAGCATTCGAGGAGATTACTACGCATGTACCCTTGAGGTATATCGTGAGTGGCACCTTCTTGACAATCCTAGTGAGAGACTTGACTTTTGAAATCCTCCTATCATTTTAAGTCTGCTTGTTTTGACCTATAGTTTGAGTAGGGAATTCTTTTGGTGTGTTTTTTCTAGATTTTCAGACCCTAGGTTAGATAGCAACTGTACAAACTGGCTGAGTTAATACAATCCAGAAGAGTGCGGGGTTTGCCACCTGATTTTATTCCTGTTTCAGGAGAAAATCCAATGGAAGCTATCGACCAAGGAGCTGCTACCACCTCCCAAGTGGGAGATAATGTGGTGGTGGAAAGTGGAGTACCATATTCTTCACACTCACCTCCCTTGGTCCAACAGCCTTCCCGGGAAGATTCATCATTCTATCCTCCCTTGGAAGGTCATGTTGTTGATACCCGTCCGAAATTTGGTCCTAATGCTCCTTTTTGGGAGAGACCTATAAGACAGGCCATTGCCTCATTTGGCACTCGTGTAAGTTCTCCTGAGAGTGAAGAAGAACGCAGGAAATACCGTGTTGCTATTCTCCATGCACATGATGTAGAAAAGCATGTTGATAACCTATTACGCTCTACACTAGTACATTCCACATCCCTTCCTATGGTATATCGTTCACTAGCTGATTCTATGAGACCCATTGAATCGATTATAGATCGTCCATTAACAACCCACAGCCCAGGTCAAATTTCCACCCCTCTCATCTCTTATGTTATGTCTATTCCAAATCCTCCTAGTTCTTTTGCATCTAGGGCCCAACCTTCAATTCCTATTTCGTCAGTACCTTTCAATGCCAGGGGGAAACCCCTGGCACAAACTACGTTATCTGATACCGGAGTTGTACCTAGTCAAGGGAAGACCTCTAGCATATAAACATCTACAGTTTTTGTCCCTCCCACCCACACTAATGTGGTAAATCCCCTATATAGTTTAGGTCATCCCTTGGGGGCACAACCTATTACCATTCAGTCTTCTAGTGGTTATGGTTATCAAATACCTGTAGGTAATCATCCATCTAATCCTACAGAAACACCTTATGCTAGAATTCCATACCCTAGTAACACTTTTACACCATGGGGGAAACCCAACTGGTCTTACATGCTAGCTATGGGAAGGATACCTATACATACTATGGGAGGTGTGGGAGGACCACCTTATGGAGGTCCTCCCCCTGGGGGACCTAATGGTCTCGGAGGATTTGGAAATTTTCCTCCTCATGGTCCTGGAGGTCCTAGTGGTCCTGGGGGACCTGGTGGCTTTCCTCCTTATGGCTCTGGAGGGTCTGGTGGCCCTCCACCCAGTGGTTTCGGTGGCTCTGGAGGTTTACCACCTCCTGGAGGCTCTAGAGGGTCTGGTGTTCTTCCTCCTGGTGGTCCCAGTGGCTCTGGTGGTCCTCCTCTTGGAGGCCTTGGTGGTCCTAGCGGTCCTAATTCTAGAAATCAACCCCCCATGGGCAGATCCTTCGGTGGTTCTTCCTCACAGAAACCTGTTTATCAGTCTACCTATGGCCCTACTGGTAATTATATGCCATATCAATATTACCAGTATGTGTAACCAAATAGACAGTTACCTTTCCTAGAAACTTTGGAATTACCTTATTTGTCCAAGTTGATTAATGATCTCATTCGACACAATCCCTTGTGGCCTCCCATTCCAGTATAGTTACCATCGGTATTCCGAAATTCGATGGGAAACAGGGTGAAGATCCGCAGAAACATGTTATGACTTTTCATTTGTGGTGTTCCTCGAACTCCCTCGTGGATGATTCCATTCGGTTACAACTCTTTCAATGAACTTTGACCGGTATGGCCGCGAAGTGGTACATTGAACTCCCACAACATTCGTTTGTGGATTTTGGCTCGTTGGAAACCATATTTCTTATGCACTTTCAACTCCCTATCCATTATGAAATGGGCACTGAACTTTTAACTTCTCTATGACAAAACACCTCCACCCACATTTCTGATCATATTCATGAGTGGAGAAGGCGGAGAAGGCTTATTAAGGCCCCTATTTCGGATCAGTTGTTAGCTAATTGGTTCACTAAGTCCTTGTTGCCTCCTATTTCCTGAGATGTGGCCATGGGCGGTGCCATTACTGAAGAGTAGGCTATTAGTTGAGCTCAGTACCTAGACTTGGTCTATTCCTAGTCTGAGACTCTTTATGACCTGATTCCTCAAGCTCCTCGCCCCAACACTGACCCTACCAAGCCACCAGCAGAAGTACCTATTGATGGGATTGTTGGTTCAATCCAGTCCCCATCCGGAGTGAAACCTGCCAAGCAAATCCAAACTGCTACTCCTTCAATTCCTAAGGTTTCTGCCAAGGTCAATTCTATTCAAAGTACTCAAACCTTGGGTAATAAAAAGAAAGGTAAAAATCGAAATAAAAAACCTAGAAACCAACAGGAGACCCCACAATCAACCAATAATGACAATGACAAAGGGAAAAGGAAGGCTAAATATCCTTGTCTGTTATGCGGTGGTGACCATTTTTCAAAGGAGTGTCCCCGTCAGGACGAAATCTCCCAGTTTCTGAAGTCTAATCCCGCACCGACAGTACTTACGAATCCCTTTCCCTCTCAACAATAGCTAGTAGACCACATGTCTAACCAGGGTAAATCTAGTTCATCGGAGGAAATTCATATGATGTCCTCAGATACCATCCATCTGCAAACTCAAAGCCAGAATTATGATAAACCTGTAGATAAGAAAGAAGATCAATATTATTTAGGGAAAGCTCCCTCTACTAGTTCTCTGGAATCCTCGTCTACTGTTCTCTTGTCTATCGAGAAGCCTACTCTCTACATGATTTTGCGCCCACCAAAGAGTACTCTTCAGAAGGTTGTCTTTAATCCCAATGCCCGAGTTTCTCAATTCTATAATGTGGTTGAAGTTCTCGCTCAGGCACCTTGTGCGATGTCTACCCTAGAAGTACTCCAAAGTTTCCCCACACAGCGCAAGAACTTGTTTACAGCATTAAACTAGTAGATGGGATGACCAAGCCCAACGTGCCTTTGATAATCTTAAGCACGATATAACTCATTCACCCATGATACAACCCCCAGATTATTCAAAGGAATTTCTATTGTATATTGCTGCCTCCACTACTACAATCGCCATGGTTTTAGTGCAGGACAATCTCCACGGTCAGGAGCATGAGAATTATTACACCAGTAAGAATCTTATTGATTCTGAAACCCGTTATTCACATGTGGAGAAGCTAGCTTTGGCCACGGTCATTGTTGTGTAAAAAATTTGTCACTACATTTTGCTTCACACTACCACCATATTGGCAGACAAAAACCTGATGTACTACATTCTGACTCGTCAGGTACTCAGGGGCAAGTACTCCCTTTGGATCGTCATCCTTCAGGAGTTTGATCTCGAGTTTGCCAAGGCTACATCAAATAAATCCTTGGATTTTTCTCAACTTATGTGTGACCTTCCCTGTGCTACCACGGAATTTGATCCCAGCGATTCATTTCTAGATGAATTCATGTTCCTCATTCGCACTACTGATCCTTGGTATGGAGATTTGCTGATTTATCTCCAGACCCAACGTTTTCAACCGCATCTATCTTGCGATGATCGTCGCCGCATCTGTCACCACGCAAAGCACTATCTTATCTTAAATGATACCTTGTATCGACATGGGATTGATTCCATTCTCTGACGATGCCTCACTCATGAGGAGGATGAACATGTGTTGAATGATTGCCACTCGGGAGCATGTGATGGTCATTTATCTGGGATGGCTACAGCCCAAAAAATACTTTGCGTTGGCTATTTTTGGCCTTCTGTCTTCAAAGACTGTCATGAGGCTGTTAAGAAATTCCCACCTTGCCAACATTTTTATCCCAAAAAGTGCACCCATCCTACTCCGCTTCACCCCGTCATTGCCGTTGGCCCTTTTGCCAAATGGGGGATTGACTTCATGCATTGTAAGCCTACCTTAGCCAGGGGGCATGGTTACATCATCGTATCCGTAGATTATTTCACAAAATGGGATGAGGCCATGTCTACATATGCAAAAGATGGCAATACTACCGCTCTCTTCTTATTCAATCATATCATATCTAGATTTGGAGTTCCGCAGTCCATCGTCACTGATCATGGATCTCATTTTCGTAATCAAATGATGGAGGAATTGAGTGCCAAGCTAGGTTTTCGCCATGAAAACTCTATGCCATATTATCCGCAAGCTAATGGTCAGGTAGAGGCCATTAACAAGGTTTTGAAAACTATGCTTCATCGAATGGTTGGAGATCATAAATCTAATTGGCATCTCATTCTTTTTTCTGCTCTTTGGGCTTATCAAACTTCGGTGAAAACATCTACTAGTTTCATGCCATTCCAGCTTGTCTATGGACTCGAAGCTGTCTTGTCGAGCCAATGTCATATTCCATCTTTAAAACTTGCCGTCGAACTTCTCCCAGACACTTCTGTAGAGGAAGTGAGATTTTTGTACTTAAATAACCTTGATGAGACTCGTAGAGATGCTGCCTTGGCTAATGAGGCATATAAGAAACATGTCAAGGCGCAATACGATAAATCCATCCAGCCTCATGTTTTCAACGAGGGTGACCTAGTTTTGACTTATGACCAGAGATATGACAAGCTAGGGAAGGGTAAGTTCGAGTCCATGTGGTATGGACCTTTCGTTATTTCCAAGGTGTTAGAGAAAGGAGCCTATGAGTTAGTTGATTATGATGGAATCCCTTTGGGGAAACCTCGCAATGGGTTGTACCTGAAAAGGTACTATGCCTAGGTTTTCTTGGATGGTATCTTGTATATATGTATATTGATTGACATTCAGTGTGCTTTCAGTATTTTCAAGATGGTTTTGAGTTTTAGTGTCCACATCTGTTTATACCATATTTTGGTCATGCAGATGGCTTTCTACAGCTTCCCTGATGGTGCTTACCACCACACCTTGAATCTAGCCTCGGCTGCTTGGGTTCTCTATTCCCCAGCTAAAGATTTGGTCAGTTTAGGAGCAGTTTGTTTAGGTCCCGCTACTAATAACATCGCTGAATATGAAGCAGTCATCGGTCTTCTGACTGAAGCTGCCTCCCAGGATGTCTATGATCTAATAGTTTTGATGGACTCTCAGCTCGTGGTTTGTCATTTAAACCATGTCTACACCATTAGGAACCTAGTTCTCCTCCGCCTCTTTCGAAGGGTACGTTTGTTAGAAAGATCATTTGGAACCATTACCTATAGGCATATCCCTAGGGAACATAATGCAGTTGCTGATTCATTGGCTAATTACATCCTAGATTGCCATATTTCCCATTCATGATGTTAAATCAAACATGGTATATTGTAAATAAACATTTGAAGACACATAGAACTCATAGAAAATGCATTTATCCAGTTGAGACATATAAACAACGTGTAAAAGTCTATATATATATATACGAAAAAAGTTTTACAAAAATAGGTCCTGAGACCTCATCTGAAGCATGTAGGCTTTCAGGAAAAATCATCATACAAAAAATCCTGAAGCTATCAGCTTTCAGTATACATGTCTCATCCACTAATGGTGCTCATGATAGCACATCACTGCTCGAGCCACCCTACATAGCATCCTACTGAATCGGCCTGGTTCTCCTGCCGTAGATCTCTGATATCTAGTTGGGAGGTCATCTATATCAGCATCTGGGATGTCCAAAGTCAACCTCTTTAGGTTCTCCTCCATCTCCCCGGTGATATCATCACCCTGTGGCATGAAGCGAGCTCTGGCCCGCCTGTCTAATGGAGATGCTCCTCCAGGCCTCGCTGCTCCAACATCTGCATGAAGACAAACAGGTCTCATCACTTATCATAAAAAATATAAAACATAAAAAACATAAAAACATTTTCCATTATTAGGGTTTCTTGCTTCTTACCAATGTCACCCCACTGCCCTCCAGGTGGGAGTGGTAGGTCAGGATCACCTGTAAAATATGTGCTTGCATAGGCATAGTCCTTGTCCATGAGCATCTGATCCCGCAACCATCTGAAGAATGGATCACCGAACTTCACTTTGCCCCTACTTGCTCCAGTGTGAGCCATGACCTGGACCCATCTCAGCATACGGGGGTCCCGTGCTCTCAGACTCTAGAAAGTCACCTGGGGCCTCATCTGTGGGACCTACTCAAAGAAGAAGAAAGCTAATATGGAACCAAAGCCGAACTGCTTCAACTCTCCCTGCCAACATTTAGTTAGCTAGTCCTTGAAGATTGGAAGAAATGCTTCCACCCAGTTGAACACCATAGGTGCCATATCCTTTAGGGCATATAGCATATGTGCCCTGGAAGCCTGATGCACACCCTGGCTCCCTGCCACCCTCTGCAGGGTGAACAAGACAATCCATAGATCCATATCTGTCACTACCCTGATGGGGATTTTATTCCTCGATGTACCTGTACCTGGTAAACAGTGCCGATCTATGAGCTCTCTAGTGGTAATGTCCCCGCAACGAGAACCTATTAGTGAGATGGGGGCACCCCATCTCGATAGTCCAGTCAGGAAGTAGATATCCTTTACATCCACTATAAGGATGTGTGCCCCCACCTCGAAATACGGTTGTTCTGGATTCCACATTCTCAGTATGTGTTCCAGTAATCTCTCATGGGACACCATGCTCGGTGTCCAGAAGAAATTTAAGATCCCACAGTCCCAGAGTGCGGCAATGCAAACCACATTCCTTTCAGCAGCATCATCCTTGTCATCATGTGTTATTTCCTTCCATATCACCATATTTTGGACACCTAGACTTGCCAAAAAACAACAATGGTATGCATTAATGTCATCCTTGAGTCATTGCAAATAAAAAGAATGAATGAATTTTACCCATATCATTTGTTTAAATTCTCCACGGTCGGCACCGCTTGTGCCCCATTGGAGACAGGCGATGGCACCACGTGTCCACCATATTCTTGGCGTGGTTCTTGGGTGGTACTGCGTATCCCGCAAGGGGTAGCCGTGGTGCCCATATTGGATTTTAGGGCTTGCCAAATAGGCCCCAAACCCCACCAAATCCAAAAATAGAAGCTATGAAATGAAAGATAAGGGTCTTAGCTGTTACCTAAACTGACGAGACTGAAAATGGACGGTTAGAACTCCCGATATCATCTGTGGAAGATCTGGCTAGAAAATGCTCCAAGTGCTCTCTGCTAGAGGTAAATAGTGAAATGTTTTGATTTTTTACTATTTACTTGCCTTATATAGACATTTTTTGGGTTTGACTTACTATTTACTTTTCTGGTCAAAATCTATTTGTCATAATCCCTTAATGTTGATTTTGAATGCATTTAACACTTGTTTATGAGTCGTATGCAGGTTGAATTTAGTAAGAAGCTTTGGAAAGTTTGTTTATGGCTTTTTTGTACTTTCACAAAATGGAAAAGGTCGTCGAGCGTTTATTACAACACTTTGTCACGCTCGTTAAAATCTAGTATCAAAGTTCTGAGTCCAGTTCAAGTTTCTTTCTAGGCTCGTGAAATACGACATTGTGTAAAGAAGCGTCATGGAGTTCTCTTTTCACCTCTTTTTTAGGATCGTTAAACACAAAAAAGTGATCGAGTCTGTTTCCGATTCTTTCCAGGCTCGTAAAACATTAGGTTGCGTAAAGGAACCTCATGGAGTTCTCTTTAAACCCTTTTCAGGCTCCTTAAATACGAAAAGATTGTCAAGCAATCTTGTCTTCTTCACGCTCGTTAAAGTATTTGAAGGGTCGTCCATTAGACAGTAGGTTTTCTCTTTCTCGATTTGGATAGGACTATTTACGAGAAAGGAACACTCTAGCCAATCGTGACTGGAATATTTCTCTAAGGTATGATTTTACACTTTTTCGGGCCTTAGAGACTAAATCATATGAAAAAGGAACCCCATGGAGTTTTCTTCTGTATTCGTTCAAACTCTCTAAACATGAATGATACTGAGTTTTCTTTCAGTGGAATCGTTAAATTAAACATTGAGAGACCCTTTTTGGGAACGGACCCCTCCTCTCTCAGGTTCGTAAAACATATGAGACTGGACTTGTCTTCTGACAAGCTATATCGAGTGTTTGTTACCCTCTTTGAACTCGTAAAACCGAAAAGAGGCACTCATCGATCATGATGGGGAAAATGGGAAGGGAATCATTTTGTAAATAATGGCAGTTGTTTGTCATTACCTTTGAACATGGCACTTGTCTGCACAATCATGTCTGTCAATTGGGTATTCAGCCGATCTCCGTGACGATCCACTTTCATGAGTCATGCCAATCCTTTGAGTCTTTCAAAAGAATGCATTGTCCATTGTCGCATTGTGTATCTGTCCTGTCTAGTCATGCTGCCAAGTCATTTTGTCATGCCAGCCAATGTTCAAAGGGAATCTGAAGAAGTTTTACCTCTGCAATCTACACAGTCTTTGTGTCAGTATCTTTGAGTCAGTCACATGGTTACTACATCCACATCATTCCAGAACTATGTTCCGAGTTTCGTGTCGTCGACATCAGCTCATCATATGAGAAATAGTCTTAGAAACAATATTTAGTACCTTGAGATCTGTATGCCTTAATGACATATTCTCTTGCTCTCGACATAGGTTCACACCATTGACCTTTAATCGATACAATTGACTGGGTGTTCGACATCAGGACATCTATTCGCACTCAGTAGATTGTACTAGAGTACCTTGGTAATCATTGGCATTAATGGTGATCTCCCTCGCACTTATTAACAGTTCACATCATTGGCCGGTAATCAAGTGGTTTCTACCATGTTCAAATTCAGATCATTGTAATCACATGGATAGAATCGTACTTTGTGGAAGACGAGACAAAGACCATGGGCATTTGTTTAAAAGTGCTCATTGCATTTTCCCCAGGTTGTGATGGAGTTTTGTATATCTAGCATGGATCCAAATTTGTATGGTCGTGGCTATGCTCAAATCTGTGTCTGTATGACATAGATCTACATTGTATGTCTGGTAGCTATGTCCAAGTTTGAGTCCTCTATCACATGGATCTACACTATATTCTAGTAGCCATGCTTGTTTATCCCACTCATGGATCTACCTTGTATTGTTCTGCAGCTATGTGTTTGGTTACTTGTGTCTATGAGTTAACATACTAATGTACTACATATGCCTACTTAACTGCATACTCCGATCAAGCTGACATTTTCATCTCCTAGCGACGACTTGTTCTCAAAGCTCTCGTTTATCGTATCACTCTAAGGCTCATGCTTTGAGGGGCATCCTGTTATACCAAAATCCTGTCACCATCATGTGATAAGACATTTGACATACCTACTTGCCCTGAATCCCAGCTTTTGGAGTGGAAACTAAATGGTTTTTTATCAATTTGTCATACAAATTCCCAGCACCACGCATACCCCTTTATCCAGGAGCGGTACCCCTTCTTGCACCACCTTTCATTGGTTTTCCACAAGCGGTGCCACCGCCTATTGCCCTTAGTCCATAGGCAGTTATTACCAGAACCACTCTGTCATAGAAGGAGAAGCGTGGTACCTTGGATAAAAATGGAAAAATAGAAGTTTCTCGAGGCTTCTAGATGATAAGCCTCATGTACTTCCTTATCCCTACTGTTGTGGGTTGGTTGAGCTTGAGATCCATTATCCTAGGATCTTAGAGGCCACCTCACCCACTAATTTCTCAACCATATCTATCCATTAAAGCCCTATAAATATGAGCTCATAGCCATGGTTGAGGGGAGAAAATTTGAAGGTATTGTTATGCTGTTGGATTGATTCTTGGCCTAAGATCATTTGGAGAGAGCATAGAAAGCTAGAGTCAGAGCTTTTGGGGATGAAGAGATGGTTTCATGGAGATGCATGTCAACACTAAGGCTTGGTTGTAAACTTCTTCATATTTCTAATGCAAGTTGATTTCTGTCCCACATATGATGTTGTTGTTGTGATTTCGCATACATATGTTGCTAGATTCCATAGTCACTAGCATCGATTAGTATATCATATTCTGGTTGCTTTGATTCGTTTCGTGTTGATATTTTTTGCAGGTACATAGGTGAACTGTCAAAGCCTTATATTCCAGATATCTACAGTGTCTAGGGAGAGTCTTCAACCTCTGTCCTCTATTTGTTCTAGATCTGAACCATTCAGACCAGTGGAACACCTTGCTATCCGCAGGAGGTGAAATATTCCAGCTAGCAGTGATATATTATGGCATACAATATAGTTCATACATCGTTTTATAAGAAAATCATTGTGTAAATAATTTGAATTATTGGAAACGCAGGTGACTTTAGGTATCGACCCATGCATGGTTTGATTTTTTTGAGACATGTGGTCATCTCCTGGCCATATATTGGAGAATATAAAACTCTTACAACCCTAACACCTTGTCATTCTCCCTTGGCAGTTTATGTTGGCCTTCGGGCTGCTCTGCAAGCTTTTCATGGCAGCCGTCGGTTCTTTCCTGTTCCAGTTTGCTCCGAGTCTTGAGTTGATGTTGCTGTAGTCATCAGTGCTTAGTATTATTGGCATTTCTTTGTAACTGTGGGTTTTATCCTGCAAGAGTTTATTGGTTTTGTTGCACTTGGCTTGCGGCCTATCTATACTCCATTTTTCTCCTTCCATGGCCTATCACTGCTGTGTGAAGTTGAGACTTTACTTGCTGTGGGAAAGTGATTTTCCCTCATCGTAGGGTTGGAAAACTGTGAGTAAGCTTTGTTGTTGGTGACAGTCTCTCCACAAGACTACTCGAAATTATTATATCAGGTAATTCATTAAGTATTATTTTTAACATGCAGTATGGTTGTTTTTGCAATAGGGTTTACATTATTTTAAGAGTATCGTGTATTGACATCTTGTATTGAAATCTCTTTGCAGGGACTTGAGACTACATTCGTCAACTGTGAAGAAGAGTATACCAGCTATCTTTGAAGGTCGTGGCTTCAAAAGGGTAAGCCCTGTGGTCAATGTTTGGGTTCTTTCCCTACTTGTATCAGGGTTGTCGATTGGAGAAACCTTGAGCTTGGAAGCTTTTCTAGCTTCTCCATTAGCTATGCAGTCTATTTTTAAAGGTTGTTGTTGTTTTTAACAAGTATTCAAACCCTCGTTAGTCGATGGGTAGACCCGGCCGTGAGCTAGGTGTTGTATTTGGTATAAATGTTTTAGCCTTACGGCCTGTTAATACAATACAATGGTTTTTCTAAAAAGAGTTCTTTCGAGCTCAGACTCGCTTGCAGTAAAGTTATTTTTGTGACTCTGTGTACTTAGGGTTTTTCCCTATTCGACTGTGAATAAGGAATTTACTGTTTTATATATTTTTATAATAGATTATTATTAGTAATTTGGGACTGTCACTCAGTCATAGCAAAATTTGTGTTATTTACTTATTGCTTGGAAAGTATGAGCTAGGGTTTTTCTTGAAGGAAACCCTTGTTTATCTAATTCTTTTAATTTAATTAAATAGGTTCTATTAATTTGTAAAACAAATATTGTTTTAAGTTATTATAATTACCATTGTATTTTGAGATTTCTTAAATTTGTATCTATATGTATATTGTTATAAGGACTGTAACCAGTCTGTAATAATTTCATTGTTTATTGATATTTAATGATCTAAAGAAATGGATTATAGCTTAGTTGTTTTTATTTGAAACAATATATTTAGGTTAGGGTTTTGACCCTATAGTTTTCTTTTGTAGGTATAAAACTGATGATAATTACAGAACAATTATTTACATAGACATGTATTTTATTTATATTAGTTATTATCATATTCTTATTGTTTTTATTTAAAATAAAGACAGATTAGAGTTTACTCAGAGTACTTTGAAAATATAACCATAGACTCTATAACCTAGTTTGTTCTTTATAATTTAAATAATTTAATAACACTCTACTTGGTTTATAGTATTTATTAGACTTAGTTTTGCTAATATTATTAATAAATAAAACTAAGTATTTGTAGTTTAATTCTTTATTTAGCTAAATGTAATAAAGTAGTTTGATTAGGTTATGTCTACTGCATTTGCAAATAGTTATTAAATCAACACAAAGAAATATATATATATATATATATATATATATATATATATAACATGACACACTTTAACCTCCAACATATTTTAACTTAAAATAAAAGAAGAATAAGCTATTGTACGTAAACACAATATTTTACCTACTAGGGTACTTTCTTATCATAATAATTCTTTTACCTGTACTACTTTACTGCGATTTCTTTTCCAGTGCAATTACATAAATAAACTTGTAGAAACAATAACATAGATAACTAGATTATTGTTCTTTCTTGATAATAATCTACATTCTGAAATAAATTACTCTGTTATTATAAAATGTAGAACCACATCTATTTAGTTCAGTCTCTTATCATTTTCTTCATCTACCTTAAATACTCTGTATGTGCTGGAGTACGGCCTGGTCCTTCCAGGCGTGGAAAAACACAGATTAGAATTACTTTTCATCTCAACACATTACTATTTCAGATTTATTCCTTTAGTAGTCTAAAAGATTACTAACTCTAACATTTACAACTAAAGATTTAATATTCATTTAACAGTCATATTCAGATTTAACTATCTAACACAGTAAAACAAAATATTGTAGAACTTGATTAGGATACACAACAATAGCGTTAGGAGGTCATTCCTCCCTACTAACTCCTGGAGAGTGCTCAAACAATGCTTCCTTAGGACCCCTGAGCCTATTCCTGGTCTTCTTGGCTGAGAACTGATGGAGCATGCAAACAAAAGAATAGTCCAATGACTTAGTAAACACTCTGCACTCAGCCGTAAGATCCTTCAGCTGAAAAAGTTGCACTAGATCACTTAGCAGTTATCCCCTCAAACTCTTTCCATAATTCCCTTCCATTGAATTTCTCTGAAGTACATTCACCTAAATGATCCCTCCTTTAGAATGAGCAGCCTCAGCTCTCTTCAATGGGCATTTTTATAAAGATTGCCTAGGCCTTTTGGGTTAGTTGTCATTAATTGAGCCACCTACTCTGATCCCACTTTCTTGGGGGATCATGACCCCAAATGTAGGGAGGTTGCTACCTGCAATAGTTGGAAGTGGTTTGAGGATGCTACCACATGTCTGTTTGCTCTCCACCCAATCTCCTCCACCAATTTGACCATTAAACACTCTTTTAACAGCTCTCCTAAGATGTTGTCTCCACCTTTATTTATTTATAATTAAAATATTCAAAATTACATTAAATATCCTTGACTCTGCTGAGTCATCAATTACAACTTAGCATAAAATTTAACATATTGTCCTTAAATAAAGTCAAATAAGATAATATTGTTTTTTGCAAAATTGGGGCATGTGACAGTTTCTATGGCACATCGGAGTGCTAATGTGATCGACACATTTGTACTTTAGTGCTAATGTGTCAATCAATGCATCAAAGTGATATTTAAAAAAAACTAAACAATATGGTGCATCATTTCTGTGTGCATTGTTAACAGGTCCTCATAGTTTCATTAGTGCACCGGAGTGCCAATGTGATTAACAAAATAGCAATCTGGTGCTATTGTGTGGATCAATGCACTGGAGTTATATTTTTTTAAACAATATGGTGCACCATTTGTGTGATCAATGCAATTGGATTTCTATTATAGTATTTATATTTTGTTTCAACGCATGATGCCCTACTAGTGGATAAGAGGACATTGAAAATCTTAGCTCAAGACCTACAAAAGCATAAATGTGCACTAGAGGTTAGGGTTAATGAGCTTGAGACAGTTAGGGTAAGTATGTTGACTCAAATAGAGGGCTTTCATCATGAGAAGGATGCACTGGATGTAGAGGTAGAAACCTCCAAGGAAGAAAAATAGAGTCTTTCAGGATTTCAAGAATATGTTTTTGCATTACAAGAAGAATATTTTCACATCCAGGAGGAAGTCACATAGCGGTTTTTTGAGGTTCAAAAGGAAAAAATAAAACTCAAAGATATAGGGTAAATAACTCAAGAAAGTAATTAGAAGGTCACGGAAATTAAAGTGAGGTTGAAACACGTCATAGCATAGAAACAAGAGAATGGAACAATTCCCCCAAATATGCCCAAGCAAGTTTTGGAGGAGATTCAAGTCGATTACACCACCCTAGAAAACTTCCAAAAAGTAGGGAAAAATTTGCATAAGGACATCATTGCATCACTCAATAAATTCCAAAACCTACATGCTACGATTGAAAGAGTATTTGAAAGGCTTACATTTCCCCCTCTAGGTACCCTTGTGCAACCCATTCCCGAGGAGCAATGATTAGTTGAGCTCATGACCATCAAAGTTGAAGATGTTGAAGCAGTTAATAATGTATCTCAGGTCACTACATAGGCATTGTGTGATCAGAACATGACACCCAACAAGAAATATCAACTCATGAAAACCTTCCATGGCACAATCACCAAGCGATTGAACATAGTATCAAGAGTAATGGTAAACCATGAAGTTTCTTTATGGATTCTTGAACTAAGGAAATTAAATGTTATTATTTATGAATGTGATGTTTGGAACCAATTTACTAAATCTCAAGAAAATTCCCCCTCATAACCATGAAATGTAATTTTATTTTTATTTTTCCTTTCAAAGGTAATGTAATATTTTAAACATTAAATATTTTGGGAGTTGAAACATCTCAACTGACCTAAGGAATATGAAAAGACATGTGTCAATTATTTTGTGAAGCTACAAATTAAGGAGAAGAGAAAGAGAATGGGATTTTGGCACAGGAACCTTTGTTGATCATTCTTTGTAAGAACTATTTATGGGGGATGAATACAAAGGCTGTTGGACTTAAGTTTTTTGGCATGGAGATTGTAACTGTGTTGAGGATGGATTGTCATGGAACTATTTTTGCTCCATTTTTTCTTATATGCAGTAAGAATGTTTTAATTTTATGTTTTACTATTCTTATAGCCATATGATTCTCTTGTTGTACATGCGATCTCATGGTGTATTTTTTATTTGTACGAGCTGTAAATGCAATATGCTTTAATGCTATGGATATCTCTATGGTTTATTTCATTCTATTATTGTTATACATGTTTGGCATTTCAACTCTTTGTGTCTAGATGTGTATTTTAGTTTTATTTGCAACTCATCCCTTTAAATTCACTCCTAGCTAGGATAGATTAGGACAACATAGCATTACATTGTAGGTTTAGGCATATAGCATTTTATTTTATCAAACAATAAAACCCTAAATGGTGGACCAATCCACAACTGGTAAAACCCAAAACTAGTTAAGGGTAGTTGGGCCAGAATCTGGATAGATTCCCTATGTAAACGGTTGGAAGTCTAATTCGGGATTTTTTTGGGGAAAACCCCTACTGTTAAGACAAGGAAATTTATAGGTGTAACACAATATTGATGTATAAATGTTGGATGATTATATATGAGTTCCATGTCTCAACTGCATGAAGGATAGCCATCGTTTCCTTTTCATAGGTGGATTTTCCAAAGTTTCTATCATGGAGTTGCTTACTAGTGAAGCCCAAGGGACGTCCTTCCTAGGATAAGATGAATCCCAATACACACCTATATCACTAGTACAAAATGAGTGATAAATGACCAAAATACACATATAAATGACCACTTTTGAATTGGCGACCACTTGTGGAAAATTAGCGGTCATTGAGCATGCAACAAAAAATGGTCATATATAACTTGGTCATTTATCTTGTGGTAGTATATTTGGTCGTTAATTTGGTCATATATTTTGTCATTAATTGTCATAATTAATGACCAAATATAAGACCTAATATATGACCACAAGATAAGTTATAAATGACCAAACTAAATATGACCACATTTTTGTAGCATAATCAATGACTGCTAATTTGCCACCAGTGGTCGTTTATATACAGATTTTGGTCATGTTGTGGGACATTTATCTCTTTTTAGTGGTTTCATAATATATATAGGGCATAGAGGAATCGAACCACCTGCCTCTTTCCTATAAGGTTCTCTTCCATTGAGCTAGCACCCTTAAATAGAATATATTATATAATTTTACATCAATGATCTAAGACACAAGCATGATCTCATCCAAAATGTTTTATGGTCACAACAAAGGCAAGGGAGAGCACTCTATTTGAATAAGTATGGAACCTAACTCCAAGAGAAACCCGCAAGAAACAAGCCATATTGTATATGCTAATATAAGGTTTTCTTTTCCTTTTGGAACAAAGAAAGAACAAACTAAACATCACTCTAACACACAATAAGAAGTGAATTTAGGGAAATAATCTTACTTGAACCTCCATAAAAACTAAATTCTAGATCTAAATAAACTTTTAACTTAACCATGAAATTAATAGTAAGTATAGCTATTACATAGCTACAAATCTATTAGTGTACAAAATCCATAAAAGAACTAGACTATTTTAGATATTCAATTGACTTCCTAGAACATACCTCCATTTGGGTGTCATTTTGTTGAAAATTGTTCTAAATACTCATATTGAGATTTTGTCTTGCCAGATAAGTATCATGGGGTGATCATATTACCTAAGGAGGCTTATAGAAAATGTTGTTGAAGTGTATGCCTTATTGTTGTCCGAGTACACAAGGTACTCGCAAAAGGCCAAACACCTAGAGCAACCACTTCACACAAATAGATCACAGATCAATACACCGATAATTGTCACATGGTTAAAACCCTCGAGAGGGAAACAATCCATAGCCCCAGCCAAATAGCTACTTGGAGCAATTTATTATGCAAAAGAAGAAAGTTACAAATGAGCTTCTCATAATCAATCAACTAGAAAAGCACCCTCCATGCTCTTTCAATAGATATCATGGACCAATTGGGTGTTAAGACACGGATCAATGGTAGGTATGATCTAAGAGAAGTTGAATCGTAGGATCACTTTATGTCTAGAACATATCATGACCTTCGGATTAGAATATTTACAAATGCATACTAATGCATACTAAAGAAACATGCTTTACCTAACAAATATATTACACAAGTTGATCTTAACTAACTCCTAAGTGTCTAAATCTCATAACATCCCCCCTTAAGAACAACTTGGGATAGGATTGAAGGATTTACAAAAATGACACTATTAGGAATGAGGCATTAGAGCTTATCCCCCCTTGAGGACACATTCCTAAACTCCTAACATAGATCGAATTTTACAAAACTTCGCTTCTGTAAGAGACTTGGTGAAGATGTCTGCAACTTGATCATCTATAGGGCAATAGAGCATTTCAAGAACACGATCATGAACAAGATTTCTGATGAAGTGCATGTGTAGCTCAATGTGTTTGCTACATTTATGTAAAAATGGATCTTTGGCAAGCTTGATGGCACCTTAATTGTCACACCAAAGTGGAATAGGCTGTTGCTGCTCGAATCCAAACTATGAAAGGATCTATTGGAGCCATAAAGCTTCTTGACTGGCATTAACGGCGGCTCGATATTCTGCTTCTGCTGAAAAAAGAGCAAGAACTTGTTGTTTCTTACAAGCCCAAGTGATAGGTCCATATCCCAAACTGAAAACATAACCTGTAGTAGACTTTCAATCATCAGGATCGTCGGCCCAATCTAAATCAGTGAAACCAACCAACAAAGGTTTCCCCCTATACTGTAATGAATCCCAAACTAATTTGTACCTCGAATATATCGAAGTATTCTTTTTGTTGCTTTCTAGTGACTTTCATGAGGTGTTTGCATATAACGGGAAACACGACCAACGACAAAGGAAAGGTCGGGACAAGAATGAGTCAAGTATAAGAGATTACCAACAAGCTGACGATACAAGGTGGCATCTACTAAAAGTGAAGTACAAGTGGCAAAAAGTTTGACTACTGACTGAAAGGGAGAAGGGGTTGGTTTACAATATTCCATTTGAAAGCAACGAAGAAGGTCATAAGCATACTTAGACTGGGAAAGAAATACTCCTTTTTCGATTTGCAATACTTTGAGACCAAGAAAATAATGCAAATTTCCTAAGTCTGACATTTCAAAATTTTGCTTAAGACTGTATTTCACATGGGTTAAAAGTTTTGGGTCACTACCAGTAAGGACAATATCATCAACATAAAGAATAGGTATGATGAGATGGTTTCCTACTTTCTTGGTATAGGCATTGGGGTCAGAATGTCATCTAAAAAAACCAGTGTCAAGGAGAAAGCTATCCATTTTGGCATACTAAGCTCTAGGAGCTTGCTTAAGGCCATATAAGGATTTCTTAAGGAGACAGACACGGCTAGAGTTATCCTTAATATATCCAGGAGGTTGTTCCATGTAAATTTCCTCCTGTAAATCACCATTTAAAAAGGCATACTCGACATCCATTTGATGGACTTCCCAGTTATGTAAGGTTGCAAGGGAAAGAACAAAGCGGATAGAGTTCATTTTTGTGACAAGAGAAAAGGTTCAATTGGTCAATCCCTTCAACTTGGGAAAAACCTTTGGCAACTAACCTTGCCTTCAGTTTTTCAACACTTCCATCTGATGCATACTTAGTTATGTAGACCCATTTACATCTGACATGTTTTTTTCCTTTTGGAAGAGGAACAAGATCCCAAGTATCGTTCGCCATTAAGGAACGATATTCTTCATCCATAGCTGCATCCCAATCTGGATTTCCTGAAGCTTCTACAAAAGTTTCTAGATCATGATTCTCATAAACTTGAGCCAAAAGAGAAGAGGCTCACTGAAACTGAGAATGTGTTCGACGTTGATCTCTAGGATCACTGATAAGATCACCAGCTACTTCACATGTTGAACGGACCCATCGAGGAAGCATTGGTGCTAGTGCAACTATAGGAACATGAGCAGGTGGAGGTTGATTTTCATCCTCACTATCATCATCAGAAACTGGAGTTGGAAACATGTCAAGGAAGTTGGAAGAAGAAGAAGAAGGTGCAATCGTCGAATCAGGCTCGCAAGCCAAAGATGGCACACTCGCCAAGTTAGGCTCACAGGCCAAGAGGTTTTCATCAAATTTAATATCTCTTTTAATGATTATATCATGAGAATGTGGTTGAAGAATTCTATAACCTTTTACATCTTCAGAATATCCAACAAATATGCACTTTTCACTTTTAGGCTACAATGCTTTCCGTTTTTCATCCGGAATGTGAGCCCATGCTTCACAACCAAACACACAGAAGTGACTTACATCTGGTTTAATTTTACTACATGCTTCTTTTGGTGTTATACCTTGTAAAACTTTAGTTGGTGTGCGATTAACTATGTAATTTGCAAAATTTATGGCCTCATCCCAATATTGAAGACTTAGACCCTTAGATTGGATCATACAATTAGCCATTTCTTTTAAAGTGCGGTTCTTCTGTTCAGCTACACCATTTTGTTGTGGTGTATATGGAACAATGTGCTGTTGTTGGATTTCTTGTTCAATGCAAAAAGTAATGAACTTGTTGTTAACATATTCTCCTCCATTGTCAGATCTTAACTTAATAATTTGATGACCATATTGTTTTTCAACAAGGGCCTTGTAGGCCAAGAACATGTTAAATACTTCGCTCTTAAGTTTTAGGAAGTAAACCCAAGTGCGTTTGGAGTAGTCATCAATGAACACTAAGAAATATTTGAAACTAGAAAATGATGCAGATGGAAGAGGGCCACACAAGTCACTATGCACAAACTCCAAGGGAACCAAGGCGTGCCAAGAGGCACATTTGTCAAAACTGTCTTGATGATGTTTTCTGAGTACACAACCGGAACAAACACCATCCTTTCAAGATACCATCGGAAGACTAGTCACCATATTGTCTTTACATAGTTGTTTCAATGAGTGATAATTTAAGTGGCCAAATCACTCATGCCAAAGTTTTCTCAAGTTATCACTATGAGCAACAAAAACTGAAGTAAAAGGTGATGACCCAAAGTTGTTAAATTTTTACAACCTGGTAATATCATCAACAATTTCAGTAGCAAGGGCATTTTGAGGATTTTTAAAATCCTTGATTACAACTTGGTGAGGTGTAAATGCGACAGTTTTACCTTCACCCGAATGAGTAATTTGATAGACTGATAACAAATTGCAGGAAATGTTTGGAACACATAGTACATCATTGAAATGACCATTTTCTACTGGAACCGTTCCAGATCCTACAACACTTAGAGATCTATCATCACCAACAAATATTTGTTTGGTGTTACATTCATGCATAGTAGAAAAGATGGCTTGATCCTTAGCCATATGATAAGATGCTCTAGAATCAATGAGCCATTCATTTGAAGTAGAAGAAGAAGATGTAGTATAAGAGTAACTAGAAGCACAAAGTGCATGTCCATGAGAGGTAGATTCTGGAGACAAATCTAGGCTGATGCGGTGCTTCTCATTGCTTCTTCCAAGGCTTCCATCTTCTTGAAACACTTAGATTCATCATGATTATCTTTCCCACAAAAATTGCAATGATGCTCAGTATTCTTTCCTTTTGGCTTGGATCCTTTGTAATTTTTTAAACAAGGAGCTGACTGAGAGGGTTTGGAACCCTTGTTTGGCTTATTGTTGTGAAAATTATGTTTCTTGGGAGGCTTGGAATTTTCTTTCTGTTGGGACAATAAGGATTTCCTAGATGTATCTGCATTGTTAATTATTCCAAGATGAATGAGCTTATCTTTCTCTCTAATTAAGGAATCACAAAAGGATTCAATACTAGGCTCTTGATAGCTAGTTGCAGTCAAGGATTCTTTCATGGATTAAAATGTAGATACAAAAACATAATATGCAGGTCCAAGTTTGGAAAGAATATGATAAATACATTGTTTGTCTTCTTTCTTAATCTTGAATTCTTAACATAAGAGTCTAAGATTTTTATACTTAGATAAATAGTCTTAACTTCATGAAAAATCACTTGGATTCAAAGAAATCAACTCATTCTCAAGTTGATGACCTCGAATTTCATTGTGTTTACCAAACACAGATTCCAACTTTTCCTAATCTTTATCAGGTTCATCAATTCCAGATATGTGGAATTGCAAATTAGTAGATATTGACATCCCAATCAATCCACAAGATTCATCACATCTATTTTCCCATTTTATTTTCTTATCATCATCAGTGGGTTCTGTTTCTTTACCTGAGGTAATTCTGAAAAGTCCCCTACTTCGTAGAACATCCTCCATACGAGATTTCCATGAGAAATAGTTAGAACTGGTAAGTATAATATCACAAGGGGTGGAGATACTGTAAAATAAAGGATGAAAGAATATAAACTAATTACATGGAGGCAAATTGCTCAAAAAATTAGGCTGCTTCAAAAAAACGGCACTAAAAACTGATTCTGGATGATGAAGTTATGCTTAATCAAATAAAATGTTGAAGATGTCTCCAATAGTGACGTGGCAGATATTAACTTGGCCAACTAAAAAAAAAAAACCTTTCTTCCTAGGATGAACCTTTGACAATCACTTACCAGAAAGTTGCTTTTAAGTGAATCACTTTTGTAAAATAAGTGATGTTCATTTTTACAATAATGTTACTCTCACTTTTTATTTTATTTCATTTAAGCGATATGCACTTTTACAATAAAGCAGCTAAAAAGTAAAAAGTAACTTAATAAGACTTGAACTCAAGACCTATTAAGGAATAAAGCAACTTTGAACCAAGTGAGCTAAGTTTAAAAGGTACGTAAAAGAATGGAAAGAGGAAGTGGGCTTTTTTTTCTCTTTCATTCTCCGTGCGAGCCTTTTTTTCCTACAACTCACAAAAAAATGAAACACAAAAACAAAACAAAAAAAATCCACACTATGGGGTTAGATCTTGGTTAGATTACCCAGAAAGTCTACGGTTTCAAGTTTTCGTGTTGTTTCTGATTTGTTGCAATCACACAAGGTGCACAACAAAGAGCATACGTAGCTGAGAAGACAAGAAAAAAACTTTCCCTTTCGGTTTCTGATTCGCCGCGATCGCGCAAGGTGCACAGAAAATAGGATACGCAGCCAAGGAAGACAACAGTACGAGACTAAAACAATAAATATCTAATAACAAAACTAATAAAATATGAGAGATTTAAAAAATAAAAAATAAAACAAATACGTCACTGTAACATTATACCTTCATATTTGCCGAAATGGGTGTTTCTGGATCAAACGGAAATGAAAATTGTTTCTCAATGGAAACGGTGCTCTGGACGCAATGGAATAGCTCCCACAACCCACAAATGCACAAAAACTCTAGAACCATAAACCCTTTCAAAATTTTAGCAACACAAGTTCTCGATATTGATCAAAACCGAAAGCGGCTCTTCATAAACGCTTTGATACCATATTCAGGTACACAGGGTACTCCCAAAAGGCCAAACACCTAGAGAAACTACTTCACACAAATATATCATAGATCAATACACCAATTTTTGTCACGTGGTTAAAACCCTCGAGAAGGAAACAGTCCACGGCCCCAGCCAAATAGCTACCTGGAGCAATTTATTATGCAAAAGAAGAAAGTTACAAATGAGTTTCTCATAATCGATCAACTAGCCAAGGATCCTCCATGCTCTTTAAATAGAGATCATGGACCAATCGGGCATCAAGCCACGGATCAATGGTAGGTATGATCTAAGAGAAGTCAAACCGTCGGATCACTTTATGTCTAGAACATATCATGACCGTCGGATTAGAATATTTACAAATGCATACTAAAGAAACACAATTTACCTAATGGATATATTACACAAGTTGATATTAACTAACTCCTAAGTGTCTAAATATCCTAACAATTGCGAGTGATTTCATAGAATTTATTTATCTTCATTTTATATTGTAGGCAAATAAATGTTACATCAATATCTTATAGTCCATATTTAGGTCCTCTAAATGATCTCAGTTTACAATGTAATTTTTTAAACTCAACATGTAGAATTTGTTAAATGAATTTCTTCTAGAAATGTGTTATTCACTAGCCAGATTTTCCTGCTATTATTCAAATTTAGGTTTGTTGTTGGAAATTTTGTAGGATCATGTACAGACTAATTATCTCGTTCTTACCTAGTTTTATGTAAAATTGTTAGCAAATCCATGTTATGAAAGTTCAAGGTGTTTCTATTGTATACATTGCATCGTGACTTTCACCATGGTAATATGATTTATATGAGCTTCTACCTCCATTCATCAAGAACCATGTCTCATTATATTATTGTTTCTAGGCCTTCTCTACATACTAAGTTAATGTATAGTCTAAAGTACAATATAATACATCTCCATTATCTCAATCCTTGTATCAATATGCTCTAACAAATCTATTATCTCACATTCCTCAATAATAGAATGAATATGCAGTAAACCTTTATAACTAATAATAAATATTGCATGAAAACATACAGACATCACTTTAGTATAAAGTTTTAAAACAAGATAATGGTAACATAAATATTGACTTTTAAAAAACATAAATGGATCAAGGAAAAAACTACTATAATTACTTGATTCTTCCATTTCAAAGAATGACATAGTTCAATTTTTATAACTCGGATCCCACCATAAAGAATTAAATTCAAATAAATCTAAGTTGCACATACTTTATGTTCCAGTAGTTCCAATATCTATAAATGCGCATTAAACTCCAACCCTACATGAATCAACTTTGTTGCAAAATGCAAAGATAAATTTAATTAAAATGAATCTAACAACATTAATTCCATTGTAAGAGAAACTAACCATTATGAACAAAAACTAGGTTTGTGGATTCAACACTTCAATCTTCAACAGATGAAACATTTCTAAGTGGTTTCAAGGAAAAATTCATAGAATACCATCACTGATATTTAAACTTAGTTGAATATTTATAAGAGGGATATCTTATATTAACACTAAAACATTTATTTGAGATGTTTCATTTCGGTTTTTATTCAATTTTATTCGTTGTTATGCAACTTTTATTGCTGAAACAGGGGGAAATTTTTGTAGATTTATCAATTTTCTGCACTATTTTGACATATCTAATCATAAACCTGTGTGTATGGTTGATTTTTTGAAGAACAATACATATTTGTAAATATTTCATTGCATATCAACAAGTTATATTGCATATTTGAGGTGTTATTTTCACTAGGAATTCAAGGTTGAAACCTCAAATTATCTCTAGAAAACACACTCGAGTTGGCATGCACCAATTCATAAATGAGAGGAAATTTGATCAACAATAGGAACTTACTTCGTGATAGTTATCGAGACACCTTCAAGTTTTATAGTTCAAAGGTATTCACAGGTTTTAACATCGCATGTAAGACATAAGGCAACTTAAGCAATAAAGTTGTGCCTCACTTGATACTACTCAAGAATTACGTGGACTCTTGTTGGTATTACTATGGGGGTGTCCTTCACACTAAAATGTATACTTTCTCTAGATAAAACTTCACCAGAATTTATAGCCTCAGTAGGAGTGAAAGCATGCAATCACTCATTGGAAGGATACACATGAATAAATATTTCCATGCAGTTTTTTCCATAATCATGCAACTTTTAAGAATGTTCATGATCCAATTTAACTTTATACAAGATATACAAGCATAAGTTTACATACACAATGGAAAAATATAACAGTTGATAAAGTTAAAATCATTTAAAGACTATTAAACACATGAACTGTACCTAGAAATAGGAATCATTCAAGCTATACAGAATTTTTAGTTTCCTTTTCAAATTTAACAATAATGACACTGCAATGGAAGCATGGCAATCAACCTAGTTCAAGTTCACAAAAACAAAGCCATCCTTTTCATGCATAATTCACAAGGAAATAAAAAAGAACATGCGAAATCCTATGCTAACACCATACACCATATATTAATTTAGAGACCATTGTTTGTTCATAGCATAATACTATGGTGAGGGCGCAACCTTTCTAGATTTCCCTAATCATTCCAATTTATAACAATATACAATGAGGAATTATATGTGCAGACCTATGAACTTCCGACACAAAACTTCTTTAAAATAATCAAGAGTGGAAATAGATGACAAGACAAAAAGATAAGGAGATGTAAAGAATGGGTGATCAAAGCAATAAGACATAATTAGAAGATTGGATTACAATAAACTAAATATTTCCAGTTAATTGAGATTCTCATTCTGAAAGGGTGTAATCTAGAGTGGAGAGGTTATGGCTTGTACATACTTCTACAAGTTCATCTCAAAAAGATACACCTTCAGCTATGGAATGGTTCACAAGCTCGGGAAGAATCACAAAGGATTCAGTAAATTCGAGTTCAACTGTTGTCACCAGATTTATATTTCAAATTATGGTGTGCTCTTAGCAAATTCCATCCTCCAACTCACATTCCTAGGATCAAACATGCTTTATTGTTTTTTTCTTTTTCTCCCTACAAGGTTCAAGAACCTAGTTTACACATTAAACGCTCTGCTTGTGGAGTTTGATCACTAGATTGAAAGTCAAAGGAATTGACAAGGGACTGTAGAAGCAGTGGAGCACATGTGATGCACAGATCCTTACCAGTAGGTGACATGAACAAGTGTGGCTGCCCTAAACCATGTGGTTTGAAAATTCATGCAGGTTATGTGTCAACTCATGTCGGAAGATATTTAATTTAGTCCTATAATGAGCAATATCCTTGATTTTTGTTTCTAAGACATTCTCTTGCTATCTCAATGTCTGTTGTAGTATGACGGTTCGAGCAATTACTAGTAATCCATAACTATAAAAAAGAAAGAAAGAGTACTCATATGATAATAACCATAAAGAAAATAAGAGTAAGTGGAACAATTGTAACTAGCTTTTATATTAGAGATTAGACAGTATACAAGTTACAATGAACAAACATATCCTTGGATATAGCTCACCAACATATTTTATACATGTTACATTCGGTTATTCAGTTACAACTGTCACGTCGATTAACCAACCGACCGATAGTACCAACTCGACTATAGTTGGTAGGAGGACCTAGTCGACTAGCCGACTAGGCTCCTCCAAAACCTCCCCCACCAACAAAATATTTCTCTGTTTCGAAGAGAAGAGGGAGTGTAAAAGTATGTAAATTATGGCTAGTGGTTCGTTGATAAGTTGATATACAAGGTCGGTGGACTACAAGCTTCGACGGTGCCACTGGAAGAGGAGGCGATTCGAGTATGGAAATATTTCCAATCATGTAACAGTGTTTGGATGTTTGTACTGACAGTGTTGAGCTTGTCAAGCTTGGTGATGTTTTCTATAAGGGGTCATGTTTGATATTTTGAAGGTCTTCCCCTAAAAGCAATTGTTGGTTATTTGCGTCGGCTATCCATTTATCCATTTGAGTCACCAAGCTGACGAATTCCTTCTGTGTTGGTTGAGAATGTTTAGACCATTGAACAACTTTATTCTGGAGCTCCTTGAGTTTGTTTTCTTCCATGATGATTTGTTGCTCCAAATATGGTATGGTAGTAATGGTGGCAGAGAATTTTTGTTTAAAAATGAGCCTTAGGTTGTTCTAAACTCTGCTCATGTCAGAAAAAACGTGTCCATAATTGCGCTAAGAGGCACTCTACAACCCAATATGGGGGAGATCTTGTAAATTGATGTAACATTAATAACGTTTGTAACATGTTGACAAAAAATAATAGTGATAGTGAATATTATGGGAGAGATTTTGTAACACAAAATAAAAAATAATATCACTTTCGTAACGTTATTTTTATTAATAAAAAATAAATTTTCTAATAGGCCAAAATAAATGTCGGCCACAAAAACAATCTAATATGGGGGAGATGTTGTAATCTTCCTACCTAACAAAACAATAAAAAAAGTAAAAATTTAATTATCCGTAAAAAAATATGTGTTTCAAAAAAAACAAAAAATTGAATAATCTGCAAAAAAATGTTGGCCTTGCACATGGTTTTAAAACCATGTGCAAGGAATTCTAAACAACCCATGGTTTTATTGTACATGGTTTAGGAGGCTTTGCACATGGTTTTTAAACCATGTGCAAGGCCTCCTAAACACACCCTAAACAACCCATGCTTTTATTGTACATGGTTTAGGAGCGCTTTGCAAATGGTTTTAAGACCATGTGCAAGGCCTCCTAAACAACCGATGATTGTAGGAGGGCCTTACATATGGTTTTAAAACCATGTGTGGGGAAATGATGCAATTTTCATTCCTAACAAAATAAAAAATATTTTATGTCGGCCATAAATAATATTAAATATTAATAATAATAAAATTATATGTGGACCTTAAATAAAAAGATGTGTCTTTTAGTTTGAATCAAATCAATGGATACCTAAGAATAGGTTTAATCCTCGAGATATTTGATCCATCTTGGCGCTTGATAGAGCCTAGGATTTGGATCTACACTGATATAAGTAATAGTTAGGCCAACTGCTTGGAAGCTGGTGCATATTCCTTAAGTTTGTTGTGTCGGTTCAAAAATAGTTTGTGTTGTTCTTGGAGTAAGATGGCAAACTGTTGCTCATCTTGCTATTTTTTCTTAGCAACAACCTTTTCTAGTAGCATTGTGAGGGATGCAAAAAGGCTCACAATATGGTCTAATGGATTTTTAGGACCACACAATGTCTATTGAATCTACCTGACCATGCTGTCGCATAGTGTGAGAACTTCAAGATGTTGATCATCGACAGCATTAAGTTTCTTCTTATCCTTCAACCGTCGTTTCTTTTTCTATTTGAGTATGATTTGAAGTAATGTGTCAAGTTCATTATCCTTACAATCTATGACTGGCTGAAATGTGACTTGAGTTTTTTTTCCTTTTTGTTCTTCTTACTTGTTTGTCCTTGATCTTGTTGTTGAGTTTCTAGCAGAGAAGGAAGAGAGGGTAGCATATCTAGAGAAGATGTGTGCATAGGTATAGTGATGGTTGGTAATGATGTGGTCGGAAGAGTTTGGGTTGTAGGGGAAGAATACATTGGGGTATGCTCTACATGGTCGGTTGGGATGGTTTTTGTAGTGGTCGACTCGATGGAAGTCGAGGATGAAAAGGTTAAAGTTGCAAAATGGGTTGTGTGGATGGTAGTTGTAGTAGTGGTTGGTCCAAACATGAATTTGGTATAAGGGGTAGCAAATGGGGTTGTGAAATCATATGAATCATGAGGAACTTTCTTAATCGTTGTAGTGTGGAAGACTAAGTCGCATGGTAGATTTGGTAATTTAAATGGTTTTTTCACTTTGTTTGCTTAGGTGAGGCTAAAGGTTGGACTTCAGGTGGGGATGTACCTACTAAAATGGGTTTATTGACAACATACTTTCGCAATTTTGGGAATTGTTGGGAAGGGGATGCTTGGAATTATTTCAGGAAAGGGGCGGTCTAAATGGAAGATCTGAAAAATTATTCTCCAATACCTTGAGGTTGTTTTTCTGTGGTGGTTTCCGTAATAGCGGTCGATGATGGAGGAGGTGAATTGTTGGGGACATTGACAGGGTTTTCCAGTTAAGACTTAAACTAAACTTTTAACTTTTTGGATGGGGATTTTACCTTTTGAAATTGCTCCTCCTTGGTCACCTTTTTCTCAATTTATTATTCAATTATGTCTTTGTTGATGATCAATTCCATGATGACTTGTTAATCATTTTTATGCAGTTCTTCTAGTTTTTCCTCATTCGATGCAATCAGAGCCGACTTCCTCTTTTTGGAATGTCTTGTTTTGAAAATTTTCCTCATTATGTATATTTGTCTTGCCACGATGTTTAATTTTTCTACTGAGAGGTTACGAGGTGACTGCACCTCCAGTTCATCTTCTTCTGTCAATTTTCTCCGTCAGCTTAGGTTGGGTCTTCAACATGACTATGACCAAAGGATTTTCTTCTTCTTCTAGAGGTCCAAAAATTTCAATGTATAAACCAGCTTTGAAGGCTTCTTCCTTTTTGTCGTTGGTGAGCATTTCTTCAATAGGGAGATATTTCATCCATGGTATACTTGGCATAAGGTAGGTTGTGTTGTATTGTGTTGCAAGATCCTGGAAAATTTCTTTTATTTAAGAGTAATAATCTAATTATTTGGTGTTGTCGGTTGCACCCTACATGAACAATACTTGGTAAAGTCAAGTTCCAGCAAGATGTGTGCAGTTGGTGGTAGCCTTCGACGGATGGGTTGAGGAACCCTCCATCTCAACGAAATAGTTTTCAAGACTTGAAACCAATTTTCTAGACACATCCTGGAAACCTTAGGGCCTCGAGGGCATCTCTGAGGCTAAAAATATTTGAAATTTTACATAAGATAGGTGAATTTAGTTGTAAATGTTGTATCACTGACTGGAGATACATTGGACATGGCCAATTAGATGAGAAAAGATGGAAATATGAATGGAGACCATGTTTCTTGAAATTTCTCACAAGTCTATCACACAAATCCATCCAAGTACTCTTCCCAATTGAATATTTTTGCTTCAGTTGCAATATCCTTCACTTCTTCAAGCATATCTAGTTGTAGGTTGGATGGTCGAGTAGTGTTGGTTAGACAGATAGAGACAATGATGCCAACACACTTGTATGTAAGGTATTGGATTTTATTGATTATTATCCCTCAGGAATTTTTTCCCTTGGGTTTCCCAAAAAATTCTTTGACTAACTTTGGGTCAAAACCGACTGGTACTGGCAGTTCTTGGCTGGGAAGGTCAGTGAAAGCAGCTATGACAGCGACATTAAAATTTACTACTTCATCTAACCAGAGCTTCCCCTTGTGATATCGACTACCAATGTGTTGGGCGATGAGATCTTTCAAAACATAAAAGATATCTAGCAAAGGTGATCCCATGTAGTGTCGGATTTTATATACAGCTAGCTTATTGTCGTCTTCAATCCATTTGTCGTCTCGAATTATCCATTTCCTCATGTCATTGTAGTGCTTCCACTATTAGTATTTTTTTTCTAGATTTTTGGATTCTGCACAGTCTAGATTTTAGAGATCCCATGGCACCTTCTTCTTCTTCCTAGTGAATTCGTTTTGCGGTTTTTACAGATATGGTTTGGGATTATTTCTTCATGGCCATTTGTTTTGTTGGTGTCGGCATGGAAAGAGGGTTTGCAAGTTCTAGGGTTGTAGAATTGATGTGTGAATGCTCCAACTCTTTGCAAAATAAGTCCCACTTGTGCTCGAGGTCTCCTCTTATAGGTTGGTGGTGGAGAACGTCATTTATTTTGGTAGAAGAAGATTTTGAATGCAAGTTTTGTGCTTGGAAGTTGATTCATACATGCAAGGAATCTTTCGCTTCATGCCTTGGATGTCGATTATCATAACTTCGTCGTCAGGGCCAGTCATAATATGTTTCTCGTCAGACCAATCGAATGGTGTCCTTGGTGGTTAACTACTCATGCGGTCATCTATGGCCAATTTCTTTACTTTGGATTGATCTAGATACATTCTTCTAGTTCATTTTTCTACTCAAGTCTTCCTCGTTCTCCTAGTGCCACTCTACCGTCCTTGTGCTACCTATCATTATCCATGTCTTAGGATCTTCTTATATAGTATTGTTATTAAGTAGTTTCCATTAACTACCTTTTTCTTTTAACACTAGTCTAATTAATGTACAACTTATTAATTGCTAAAAAAATTGGTACACAACGTTCGACCAACTAGTGATACGTCATTCATTCAGTGATGTGCCTATATTATGCTCTGTATATTTTAAGTCGGGCATCATTGACAACTTTTATAAAAATATTCCCTTGTAATGTTTTTAAACAAATTGATTCATTATTGTTTAATTATTCAACTATGTATGGACCAAGACAAGTTGTATGAAATTTCTTGGGTTTCCCTTTTATTCGACTATGGTACAGTAAACCATATCTTCGACTGATATATCTTTCCTTTTTATAGTGCGGTCATGCCATGCTTTTTGTTGTTATTTTTGGTTTTCTTGATGATGGATTGCTATATGTTGTTGTTCTTGTAGCTTTTATAAGTCAAAATTTATGCCTTCAATATATTTAATACTGTCGAGGTGAAGTATGTCAATGCTTATTGGTTCTTGTTTTCTGAAATGCAAGGGCACAGTTGCTTCTTGCCCATAAACTAATTTAAATGGTGTTTGTTCGGTCAACCACTTGTAAGCCGTGCGATATGCCCATAAAATAGTAGGTATCATGTTGTCTGAATTGCCTTTGTCGATACTGCATAACTTTGTTAATCCTTTAGTTAGAGTCTTGTTAAATGATTCAACAACACCATTCAAATGTGGATGATAAGTAGTGCTCTTTTGGTGGTTGAACGTGAATTCTTTAGCAGTATAGAGTTGGTTTTAGTAACGGAGTGTGTTCTTCTATCACTATTGATGGTGAGAGGGCATCCAAATCTTGTAATTATGTTTTCATATATGAATTTTGTTGTTATTTCTCTAGTACATGTTTCGACAAGTTCTTCTTCATCCCACTTTGTCATGTACTCGACCGTAGTAATAATGTATCTTGTACCAATTCATCGACCAAGTATTGGAAATGGTCCAACAAAGTCGATTACCCACATTTCAAAAGTTAAACTTGGGTTAACAGATACTAGTGGTGTATCGTTCTTTGCTATAAGTCGTCCCAATATGAATCTATCACATTTTTTTACTTGTATTATGCAATCTTTGTGCAACGTCGGCCACCATAAGCTTGATTGCAATATTTTTCTAGCTGTCATGTTGGCTCGATAATGTCCTATATTGGTAGGTACATTATGCGATTCATCGTAGTATAGCTTGTCATTTATGTTCAATAGCACATCGTCTGAGTACCTCATATGGTCCTAGTTTGTACATAAATCCATTTATGATTGTATATGGTGTAGCTTTCATGCCAAGTATTTTCTTCTTCTTTTCAGGAATTCCTTTAGGAGCTTGGCCCTAGTCTAAGAATTTTGTTATACATTTTAGTTATGCTGGAATAACTTTGAATCTAAATAAATGTGCGTCGGGAAGCTCATCGTCAATCCTGATGGGATCTTATCCTATTTCTATTTTCGACAAGTGGTCGAGCCCGACATTACTTTTTCCTGGTCGAAAAACTATTTCAAAGTCTAGTTCTTGAAATAAGAGAATCCATCTGCATATTTGGTCATGATGGAGTGGTTTATTGGCCAAATACTTAATTTCTTAATGGTATGTATAGAATATGAATGGATTAGCTAGTAAATAAATCCAATATTTTTGTAGGGAAAGATCTGTTCCCAAAGCTTCTCGTTCTGTGGTCGAGTAGTTCTTTTCTACTTCATTCAATTTGCGATTGGCATAGGCATTGGGATAATCCATTTCATATTCTCCGGGTTGTTTAAGTAGCGCTCCGACTTCAATTACAAAAGTGTCGATATGTACATGGAACCTGATCAACCAATTTGGAAATATTAGTATTGGTGCTTCGACAAGTTTACATTTTAGCAGCTCAAAAGATTTTGTTCATTCTTGAGATCAGAGAAACTCTTGGTTTTCCTTCAGTAGCTCCTCTAGCAGATATGTCATGTTATAGTAATATCTTATAAATTTCTTGAAGTACCTTGTATGGCCAATAAGTATCCTAACTTGCTTAGGATTTACAGGTGGCTTGAGGTTAGGGATAACTTAAATTTTGGAAAAACCTGCTATAATTCCTTCCTTACAGACAACGTCCCGCAATAATATACCAATTGGCATAGAAAATATGCATTTATTAATGTTCAAAGACAACTGGATATGTCGACATCATTCAAGAATCAGTCAAAGATAGTGGATATGATCTTTGAGCAAGGAGTATATCGTCTAGTCATCGAGGTAGACTGCCATTGTTTTGTATAGGTAATCCTGAAATATTTTTACTACTATTCTGGAGAATACTATAGGTGCATTCTTTAAGCTAAATGTCATTACTATATATGCAAAAGATCCAAATTCACATACAAAATTTGTTTTATGATGGTCTTCTTTTTCAAATGGGACTTGATTATATCCTGAAAAACCATCTATGAATGAGTAACATTCATGTCCAGTGACTTCATTAATAATTTCATCGGAGAAAAGAGTCAGGAATGGGTCGGTTAATGTTACTTTGTTGAGCCACCTAAAGTCGACGTAGATTCTTAGTCTAGTTGATTCTTTCTTCTTTGGTTGCATGGACTGGCCTATTCATACTAGTATATAGGTTATATGGTCCCTGTAGCTAGCATATTTTCAATTTCTTTCTTTACAATATCTTTATAATTGTGCACTATCTTCTATGGTCGTTTTTTGACTGGTCAAGCATCTGGTTTTATTTCAATTTTCATTTCTCCCATTTCTTGTACTAGTCCTTTTATATCTATGTAGTCTCGTGCAATGACTTCTTAGTATTCCTTCAATAGATTAGTAATTTAGGCTACTTGTTAGTCTGTCCAATAATATCTTATTTTAGCATTATTTGGTCAATCATCATTAGAGATGTCAACTTCTTTAAAAAAAATTTAGCGTCCATCCACTCAGGTGCTTTTGTTTCATTAATCGGTCGACTCCCTTCTTTAAAATTTGTAAATGCTGGTGGGAAATATTTGGAAGTTAGCATTTCTGGTCCTTATTTTTGTTCCAAGCTAACCTTCATTATATTATTTACGGTTTTTCAAACCCAAGGGTGGTGCTTTTCCATCCAATTTTTTTCTCGATTGTTTTGTCAGTCTCCAGTTGTAGTCGAGTCAACTGTTGTAGCGGTTAGTCAATATGTTGCTATAGGTTGACTATGGTCCATATTTCGACATGTTACTTTATTTCAATTGTAAATATATTTTTTTCTTCGATTGCTTCTTGGATAGGTTCTTGTGTAGGAGTAAAGGAGAAATATTTAATAAAGTTTTATTTAAGTTCTTTCCAGATGAAAGTTTCGCCTCTAGCTTCTTCCATCTTATACAATTTATTAGGAAAATATTTGAGCATATTTGGGAATAGGTGAGGATACAGTTGTTCATCTATGTATCCTGATTTTTTCCATTCTTTTTTGCATAAATAAATATGCTTGGTTAGACATTGGCCCTGGAAAAATTTGGGTATTTGTACTTGTGTTATGAGCTTATTTCCTCCAAATCATTTGATGAAATTTGTGGAAGCAGTTGTCCAAGTCTGTAGTCAAGACTGATGTGTATCCCACCATCTTGTTTCTTGTTCTATGAAAGTTTCGACTAAACTTTGTAGTCGCCCTTGTTCTCCCACTTTTTAATATACTTATCATTATGTGCAATTGGTGATTCACATTATTTATACCTTAATGGAGGGATAATAGTCGACTCCTTCATTGTTGGTATAATGATAAAATACTCTCTTATTGTTTTCTCAAAAAAATTAGAAATGATATATATTGTAAGGTAGTTTTGTACTCTTTTTCTTGGTATAACTTCTATTGACCAGCATTCCCACACTTGAGCCTCATAATTTTGTGTTTTTTAATCATATAGCTCAGAGTCAGAGTTATAGCTGACTGATATTGGTTGAATTAAATAAATTTCTTCATAATTATTATGTTTGACAGTATTTTCATTCTTTTGAACTATTTGGTATAGCCTCCAAATATTATCGTCGGTGTCATTTGGTTCTACCCATGGTTTGCATTGAGATGGGTTGATTGGGACAATCACCTTCTTTCCTTCTCCTTTTAATTTAATTCTCTCTTTTTCTAATGAAATAAATGCTTTCATTTTTCATCTCATGGTCGACCGACTAGTGAAGGGAACGATTTGGATCCTTCCTAAGGGTCAATAATTTCAAAATCGATGGTTGTATTTATCCCTGTGATTAAAGTTTTGACATTTTTCCAGACTCCATTCGATTCGATTAGCCATTGAGCTACCAATTTAAGATAAACACATGATTCTACCAGATGGGGTCAACCATTTTTTTCCCACATAAATCTTGTCATTATGTTTGCTTGTGACCCGAAGTCGAGAACAACTAGTTTAATGAAGAATCCTTGAACTTCTAGGAGACAAGAGGGTCAATGTCATTTTTATTCATTCAATTTAATGTGCACAAGTTTTTAGTATTTTTGTTTCTTTCAGGGTTACTCTTTATAGATTGTAGTAGATCAATTAGTTGTGTAATAGCTTCTTCTTTGGTTAATATGTTAAACAACTCATTAAGCGACTTATATTTACTTTCTTCATTCATTTCCTCATATGCAAACTGTGTAAACATTTGTGATGCATTATTAAATATTCTTTTCTTCTTCCATGGATTATGGTACTCCTCTTGGTATCTTTGTATCTTTTCAATCTAATTTCTTCCGATGTTTGTGCCTTGTCTAGCAACAACTTGCAAATTTTTAGTGATAGCTGCATTATTTTTAGGAACACAAGACAAAACATTAATGTTTATTCTTTTATTGAGTGCATCAAGCATTATAGGACAATATTCTAAGATATGCTCACCCACACCACATTTTGTATAGAATTTTAGATATGTTCTAGCTTTCCATGGATAGTCAGACCTTATATGGTCCTCACTGTAGAATGAAAAAATCTTGATTCACAATTATTGTATAGGACAATACACCCTTGTAACCTAGGGTCTGGGGTTACCAACTTACTAATATACTTGCAGACAATCAACTTTTACAGAAAATGATATGAGAATAGGAAGAGATTTTGGTTTACCCGGTTTGTGACAGTTGATCCAAGCTTGGTATTCTCTTGCTTCAATATTCTTCAAAGCTTCTAAGGTTGCTTCTCTTCACCTAAAAAGAGCCAATTCTTCAAGCAATGTCGCATACATATATATATATATATATCAAAGGTTAGATGAAATGCATATTAATATCATAATTGAAATCATTCATTAGCCAATATACATGAGACAAGTACAATACAAATATTGGAAGAAGAATTCTCTTTATTAACAAACAGTGAATACGTGAGAATACAACCCAGCTTCTGACACAAGGACTCCTCTACAACCGAGGACTCTGATTTCTGCTGCTCCAAGACTCTAAAGATATACCAGCAGCATAACATTTTTCTTCTAGAATTTATTGATTAGACCCATCCCAAGTCCTCTATTTATACATTGGGAAATAGAGTGGTTTCGAAGGTTAGGATGGTTGAGACAGTTGGGATAGTTATGGATTAAGACCCAACTAATCTCATCTAATCACTATTTATATTTTTTAATGTCTAATTAAGGTACACATGAGTGTTTATATAAGCAAGGCACGTATGACACGCTTGTTGCTCAAAGGGAACTCGCATGTTCAACGTACACGCGGGTTGCAATGCACATAGTCGTGTGTGCAACCCTAGACTCAGAAGAAAAATATATCAGGCTGGTCTGGAGATCATGCATCAATGGTCATGCACATCTATAATGTTTTGGCTACTTCAATCCTAATTGTCCTTTTGTGTACTGACATAATGGATGTCAGCACTCAGACGGAGAAGTGACATTTTGGCTGATAACAGATGCCCCCTAATGTGTGAGGTTAGAGGGAAGCGATGGCTGAAATACATTACAATATTTATCTTAGAGAACTCAAATGTCCAAGGTAGCAGAGGAAGTACCTAAAACAAATACATATCAATTTCATATACAAAATCATATCTGAGGATGCCATGTTAAATATATTGGAACACTAGATCCTTTACAATATTGGGTTACATCATATGATATGGGTACAAGACCACTTATATTACAAACGTGGATCGAAGCCACAATATACAATGATGAGTCTTCAAAATCTAGAAGTTGTGTAACTGATTAGAACATAGTCTTGCACAACTTAGGTTATAAATGTTAACCTAAGGTCTTCATCGAAATCCAAGGGAACCAATACAATCCTTACCATTTGAATAGATGTGTTGAAGTCGAACATGGAAAGAACTCAACGTATTGTCAATCAATAGCTGAAAATGACAAACTGAAGCAAAGGAGTTCACCAATAATGATAGTGTAACCTAAGGTACCATCGTCAAAACTCTAGGCCTTAATCTTCAAGAAGTGTTGATGAGAAAACATACTGTGATGAGGAAGGCAATAAATCCTCCAACGGATCACAAGAGTGACTAGGAACTGGATATGGGAAGGTGGACACAAATGATACTCAGATAGAATAATGATGGAATCGGGATAATAATCAGATGCAGGGATAAATCCTTGAACAGTGAGCACGACACAGAGATGACCCAAGGAATCTTTTAACTTTACAGATAGGACAACTAAACTTATCAGTCATGTAGGAGACATGATCATATTCCCCATGTATAAAGGACAAGTGGAGGAGTAATAAACTCGAAGTAATAGTTTAGCTAAAGTGTACACTGAGACATGAGTATCGGAAAGTTCAGAGAGTGCTATGTTCAAGGAGGACATGCTGCCACTATCTGTAACCTAAAAAGAATACTTCTTCCTTATCTTTCCTGTTAAATTTTAACAAGTCCAGGAAATTCAAATCGAGTCTCTCTTCATGAGAGAATAATGCTTGATAAAGTCACCGATTCATGGATTTTATGAGCCCGAACTAGTACATGCTCGTTGTTGTTTTCATGTTTAGAGATTTTGAAAACTCCAAAGAAGATTCCAAGGGGGTGCTTTTTTGTCCAATTTAGTCTCCTGAGTCTGGAAAAGTATAAAACATACCACAGAAGAACTCTCTTAGCTTTCGAAGAAGTAAGGCACACATTTTGTGTACTTAGTCAAGGAGGTCTGAAAAGGTTAAATTACCACCTACCCAACACCCCTTCAACAGCAACATATAGCTTGATTTTTACAAGTGTGAAGGAAATCAAGATCACTCGAAAAGATCCATTTGGTTACTATAAATGGGGATTGCAACAGTAAACTCAATGTTTTGTTCTTTAGGGTTTAACGAACATGAAAAAGGCATAAAGTACGCTCTGAATATTTTTCATGTTTAGGTCCAGAGCACAAAAAAGAGAAAACTAAACTCATATTGGGCACACATTTTCCGTAAATTCAGTCCCTCAGGTTCGGAAAAGCGATAAACCTATACCTGAGAATACTCTTCTCAATTACGAAGAAAAGAGAGTGTTCCTTTTTTGTATTATTCGACATGGTCCAAAAAAGCAATAAACTACCACCAATGTGGATGCCCATTCACATATTCTTAACGAGCCTAAATGGAAAATTTTACTCGGCATTCAAATATATTTTGAGGAGTTATACCTAGGCCTAAAGAAACTCCATAAGGGTGAGGAACCTTATAAAGGGGATAGCTTATAAAAAGATACCAAAATGAGGCTCAATTTGGCGTGAAAAATAGCTAAGAAGTGTCACATGCCCCAATTTTGTAAAATAATGTTATCTTATTTTGATATTATTCCCAAACATTATGTTAAATTTAATGCTAAGTGGAAACTAATGACTCAATAGAGTCAAGGATGTGGAATGTAATTTTGAATATTTAATTTTTAAGAAATAAAAATGGAGACAACAGCCAGGGAGAGCTGTTAAAAAGAGTGTTACTGATCAAGTGGTGGAAGGAACTAGGTGGAGAGAAAAAATACAAGTGGCAACATCCTCAAACACTTACTATATTGCAAGTGGCAACTTCCCTACATTTGGGGTCATGATCCCCCAAGAAAGTGGGATCAGAGCAGGTGGCTCAATTAATGACAACTAACCCAAAAAAGACCTAGGCAATATTATTAAAAATACCCAATGTAGAGAGCTGAGGCTACTCATTTTTTTCCAGGAGAAGAATCATTCAGGTGAATGCACTTCAAGAAATTTATTGGGAAATGGAAAATTGAAGGAGGGTGTTTAAGGGGTAAACTGCAGGAATTTTATCTTGTGCAGCTTGCAGCTGAAGATCTTACTGCAATATGCAAAGTTGGTATTGAGTCTCAGGACTAGTACCTTGTTGATTTCTCCACCTAGTTCCAACCAAGCAAACCATAACAAGCTCAGGGTTCCTGAGAAGTCGTTGTTTGAGTGCTCTCCAGGAGTTGGTAGGGAGGAACGTCCTCCCATTGTTGTTGTCGTCCAGCTTTAAAGACGGGTTTCATTATCTTTTAATTCCTGTGTTATGGCTATTCTCTATGTATGATCAGTAAATGAATGATGTTATGATATGCTGTGTTAAAACTTCTTAGTCATTCTAGACCAAATCTGTACTGTGAATGAAAGATAAATCCTACCTGTGTTTTTCCCCATCTAAAGTAATCCAAATCGTACTCTAGCACGGGTAGCTTGTTTAAGTAAATAAAATATGATAGGATTATAATGAATTGAATATTCATGTTCAGAGTAATGAAATGTTACTTTCAGTAGATAGATGCTTTCTAAAAGATTATTAATTTGTTTGCAGACATGTCTTTAGAAATAGAGTGTGCAAATAGCAGGTTAATACAGAATTTTTACTTATAGTATTGACTGATATCAGTAGGTAAATTTTATCAATCTTTTTCTACGCAATATTTATTTACATAAACTGTACCTTACTTGGAAATAGAAGACTTAGATTTATCAACTGGGTATTAATAGTTCATACTATGCATAAGTATAAATGTATTACTGATAACTTTTCCCTTTAGTAATATTTAATTCTCTTGTATCTATTGGAATTATAATTAAATAATAAACTTTGAAATATAAATTACAAATAAATCTAAGTATCATAGTAACTTAGGTTAATATCTTTCAATTATTATCTAACAGGCACAATGGCTTCTACAAAAGAAACAGAGTCTGTTAAAGACAGCATATACTTAATTATTGGGATTTCAGAAAAAACATTGCCATTACCGACATATTAACCATTACTCTTAAGCAGTGTAATCACCATAGGAAATCAAAATATTCCATTCTCATTCCTTAAGGACTTATAAACAAAAATAAAGAAAACGATATAATTAATAACTTAAGAGTAATTTTAATCGAACCAGGGTTTTACGGGTTAAACCCTAACCCTTTGAAATTCATCAAAATATTCAAGATTTCCATCATGGCTGAGAGTACAGCCTTCAATTTTAAACATATCAAAACCGGATAAATACTCAAACAGAGTTATCTTCATAAATTTTCAAAATGGGTATAAACCCTAATTCTTTACAGAGTACGGCTCATCGGCCAGCTATCAATTACTTACTGCAGCGAATATATCTTCGCTAGCATACTTCCAAAATCGACAGAGAAGCTAAGATTCGACCAAAAACTACACTCACAGAGTGCAATCACCCTATCGAGGGTTTGATTTTAAAGATATAAATTATAATAACCTGTAAACTGATCAAAACATCACAGTTTAACTTGTGGTGAGTCAAGAAAGGGTATTCAAACCCTGGGTGAGACCAACGACCACCCCAACTGCATCTAAGGTGAGAACCCATCCTTCAAACCACGAGGCTTACCCGAAATGAAGCCATGATCCACGGCCGGTGCAAGGGTAGTCCTGTATCTCTGTACGAGCTACACCTCCACGTTTTATATTTTCTGCAGCAAAATGCAAAACCCCTGTCAACAGGCTTTTACATGTGCAAGGCTTAAAATAATTACTGTAAATAAATAAAAAAAACTTGTTGAGTATAAAAGAATGGTGTATGAAAATACCTGTCATGAGGAGTAAGTGAGCCAGGTCGCAAGCATCATCACCTACCAACGACACAATGGAGAAATTATTAACTCATGAAAACCTCACACAGCAGCAAGCTATGAAGAGCCAAAAGGGAATCTGAAGTTTAACAACTACACAGGCATTAGGGAGAAGGTTTCACAGACAGCAAAAATGCAAACAGCAAGAAGAACAAATCCACAATGGACAAAGAAAGACTAGCATTCAAATCCACTCAGTGGAGAATGGAGGCAGCACATAGTCAAGGTATAACGCAATAGTGACCAGGAGAACGACGACGGCCATGGAAGACGAGCCCAAGTAACCTTGGAGCAGCGTAAATTGCAGGATAGCAATGCTTTAGGTTAGGTTTCCAAAATGTTTTATACTCTTTGCACATGGTCAGGATACCTCCACGTAGCCTTAAAATTAATTCAACAACGAGGGTCACATTCCATAGTTCCTGCATGGAGAAACATATTATTGTTTGATTTTTGAAGCACGAGGTAAAACTATATCAACAGCCCAATAATTGGAGCCAACCTCTAATCATTTGCACTATGTATCATATGCACCCATGGATCAAATTATTACCATGGAATAATGTACATTGACCAAGCCCAGAGTCATGTTTATTTATAAACATAAACCTGACATGGTTAAGCCAAAACCCTTGCCATCACAACATGTATTGTTTATATTAAACATTACCATATCGAGTTAAGTGATAGTATAACTATTTTTCTAACTTGGTTTTAATAAGTTAGATGGCATAGGATATATGTTATGTTTTGGGTTTAGGACATAGTTGAGTCTTAGTATAGTTTTTTCTAAAGTATATATTAATTATTACAAGACTGTGGCGACTCTAGTGACAAAGCTTTAAGACCTATGAGTTGTTCCTTACAAATTTTGAATCTCGATGAAGGTTGGAATTTGAGTGCTTGGTAAGTTAACCTTTGTTATATCACTCATTTTTATAGCAGGGGCATAATAAACCCTTTTTACTTTAAGAATATTCTAAGTCTAACATTTATAGGTAGGATCTTATAATAATAATGCCAAGAAGTTAAGGGTAAAATTGTGTACGTAACAATAACAAACCTTGGTGGATTGTTGGCTCATCAAACAAGTCATTTATGTATAACTAAGAATTATAAATGAACTGATAACTCCCATAGCATCGAAAATTATGAAGTAGTACAAATTTTAAAAATGAAAGTATTATAACAAAATTATGTCATATAGTTTATGCGACATTATTTTGTTAATGCTTGGGGGTATTTCTAACTTGGATTTATGTTCATACAAGTGTCTAGTGGACAATAAAATTTTACAGAGGTAAAACTGATAATAGGATTAAAGACGAGTTTATTATTTTATTTAAGTAGAACTCAGAGTTAAACTTAGGAACAAAGTATGGGTAGCCTTAAGCTCTTGTAGAAAAGTATAATGGTCAAAGTTTCTACTTTCAAAAGTTCTTACTGTTTATAAGATAATAGGATATGAATACCCTATAGAAATAAGTTAAGGGCCAATGATTTTACAAGCAAGACAAGATATTGTTGTAAAATATTGTCAAGAAAAATAATATTTATGAGTATTACTAAGCACATAGACTAAAAAAGAAATACACATATCTGAGAGTCTAATGATAAAGTCGCAATTATGTTGTACTGTCATTACACCTTTTCTAAGCTTATTATCTGAACAACTGATGCAATTCAAATGATTTTACCTTGTAGGAGTTGTCTAGTGTTTAGCAGCTTATTGTTCTAATCTTTTTAATTTGCAAATAAAATACTGCTGACATTAATAAATCTTTAAAAATAAAATATACTCGATCGATCATACCTGTAAGAAACAGTATTCATCTGCGTTAGCATGAATGCTAAGTAAGCCCCGGATCTAAAAGTAGATTTCACCTACTGACATAAAAGAGCTAATCAGTAAACTGAAGCAAATAACATACAAAAGATTTATCCTGCTACAAAAAAAATAAACTATTAAGAAACCACTTACTTAACTGATCTTTAGGCTATCTGTTAGCTGTTAATAAAACCGCAGGTTATAACATTTGTTGTTAACTTGAAAATTTTAAATTTTTGCGAAAATTTGGGGTTGTGACAAGAAGGCTCCCCTAGACCTATGAAAAATGTGGCATGAGTACCAAAAGACAACAATGTGTTCTAAACTAGGGCACTCATGGAAGAAAATCCCTATCCATGGAAGAAAAATGGTATAGACAAGGTAATAATGGTTAAACACCATAGTCCATGGTCAAAGTAGTGATCCTAGGGTTAAAACGGATTAGATATAGATGCAAAAATGCATATGAATGACCAAATTCCTACCCTATATGAGTGAATAATGACTTTAAATGACCTTGGACCTATTGCATTAGGAAAACATAACATGGAATTAGTTCAATTTATAACACAAGTTTTGAAACTATAGGCTAAAAACCCACAATTTTAAATTTTTCTATATATAGTCCAAAAATAGAAATCAAAACATACCATTTGAATTTTTAACCCAATTTGGCAACATTTTACCTCTATCTTGAATTGCTCGTTGTGGACAAACTGGTGGATCATTTGGAATTCCGCAAGTGCCAGGTAAACTAGCTCTTCATTCTCTTCCATTTCAACCATTTACATTTTCAATTTTCTGCAATTTTTGGATGTTTAAGCATGTCTTAAGGGGGTTGTGCAGTACACGCGGGTAGGAGACTGACACACTCGTGTACATGCGTTATACACATGACCTTCTTGAAAGAAACCTGTGTGTCACACGCAACCTGTCTAAAATATAGTCGCGTGTACTACGCAACATAGGAAAAATAAAATAGGGCCAAAATTTAAAGAAGTTTCATGGATTCTAATGTTAAATCTTGGTCTAATGGACAGGTTTAAACATGCTATTGGAGTGGAGGGAGGGAGAACATGAAAATATGGATTGAGATGCACTCCATAGTGCCCCCATTGTACAAGCCTTATGGCAAAGTGGGTTGTTGAAATTCTTCTGCACTTTACCCATGCGGTCCAATGTCCTCTTGCTTGAATTTTTGATTGGTTACTGGGACCATGACCTTGGGGATTTTGACCTTCAAGGTGAGATCTTGGAGGTGGCATTAGAAGACATATATTTCATCATAGGGTTGTCTTGACAGGGAACACCTGTCAACCTTGAAGGTACTGGCAAGGGCGGTGACCCCATGAGTGTTCATGATTATATAAACACTTACTGCATGCCTGGGAGTCAGAAAAATGGATCATGCATCCCTATTGTACAAATTAGTAAATTCCTGTTGTAGGTGTTGGTAAGTATTATAGTGAGGGTTGCAGGATCTTCATCTCTTCATCTTGATACTTGGAACCAAATGAGGATTGATGTAGAGTGTTGTTGGGGCGTGCACGGTTTTTTGTGGAAGTTTGTAAGCGAAGTTGCGAATCAAAATAGTATTAGGGGTGTCGGGGTTGAGTAAAAGCCTTCTTTTTGTAATAAACCCATGGTTTAAGTCCAGGTTTTAGGGTTCGAGGTGCCCATGGTTTAAGCCCATGGTTTTGTAATAAGTGCACTATAAATAAGCACTCTTGTAAAGAATTCAGTTTAGGCTTTTGAGGTAAGATGAATTGATGTGAAGCTAAGGCTTGTTTTGTAAGAAAGGTTAAGTCCCAGCTGTTTGCGTGGATGACCTCTGTAGTTGTGTGCGTAGAGGGTTTTGGGTGATTAAGAAATATCTGTAGCTTAGTGCGCAGCTTTGAGGAATTGAAGAGATCTACAGCTTAGTGCGTAGCTTTGAGGAATTGAAGGGATCTACAGCTGAGTGCGCAGATCAGAACTGTGGTTTTTGTAAAGAGTTGAATAAAACACAGTTCTGTGGATGTAGCCCCTAAACTGGGGGTGAACCACGTTATATCTTGTGTTTTGGTTCTTTTGTGTTGTTGTTATGTCTTTTATGCATTAATAAATATATAACTGATAAGTAAGATCACTGCTAAATACTATCTTCGCTGTGAATTCCCAGTAAAGGGTTAAGCAAGACACTGTTTGTTTATCTAACCGCAAAGCTAATTAAGTGAATGTCAAGCTCTGTATTTTATGATTATCATTTGTTAGAAGCTAAAGGTACAGTAATATCCCTCTTTTGCTTGTAGAAACCTGATTCTGCGGCACCCCATAGCTGTTTCAGGTGAGACTGCAACCTGTTCGCAGGTTGTTGCCGAAAGGGCCAACACTGTGGGTATTTTGTTGGTGCGAAGACAAAAGTATAGAACCCAGGTCTGCCCTAAGCCCAACAAATTGGTTCCGTTTCCGGTTGAACTCAGTATCTTCTCAAGAGGGGTTTACGTCGTACCTCGAGGGCTATGTTTTGGAGACCCTCAGTGAAAGAAATTGGTGATTGGATTGAAGAGACTTATCTGAACTTTGCTGTACAAGAGAACAAAGATCCGCATCGTAGTTCAAATGACTTTTTACAAAGGTACGTTTTTTCTGATGTTTATGAAAGTTTCTTTGGTAGTATCCACATAGAGTTGCACCAGTGGTTATCTAGGTTAACAGAGAGAAGGACGAACTTCCAAGAAGGTCAGTTTCCTTATTGGACCCCCGTAAGAATTAATATATTGAAAAGGGTGAACAACGAGATATCCCGAGCTGTTTATTTTTGGACAACACGAACCCTTGAATCATGTGTGACAGAGTTCCCCATTGACACAAGTACATCCTTCAGCGAAGCCGAACGGCAGTTCTTCAAAGGAACAAGGGGTAAGTACTTGAATTCATTTAGTTTGAGAATTAAAATGCTATTGGCTGAAAAAGGTATATTGCTTATTGAATCACACTGTTAGATTTAGTATTACTAACCTATGTTTGCAAGTGAAAGTACCTTCGATGAGCAAAGTGGTTTGCTGCGAAGTGGCAAAAGGTACAAGAGAAATATTGAGTCCTTTACCCTAGTTCAGAATACCGAGTGTAACCCTGTCAGTCTAGTAGCCTCAGAGCCCGAAGAAACCCCTTCTGTTGGAAATCCTCTGGTAACCCCGTAGCGAAGACCTATTATCCCCGAGAACCCGTCGCAATCTGAAAGTAACCCTAGTGTAAGTATCCCTGTCGTAGGTCAGTCTACCCCAATAAGTTCCCCCCGCGCCTACTACCATTCCCCATCCCCCCCCCCCTAGATCCGCGATGGCCCATATGAATGACGACATTAAGCTCCCTGTTTTCAAAGGAACTGGATCAGAGGATCCAGAACAGTTCTGGTTCTTATGTGAAGCATTGTGGACTGCTAAGAACATTATGGATCAAGATACGAGAAGAGATCAGCTGGTTACTTCTTTTAGAGACCGCGCTTTGACCTGGTTCATGAATTTTTCTAGTACTCAAAACCATGTCTTGGCTGGTATAAAATCAGCAATGATAAAGGAATTTAAGAATCCTAAATCAGAGTCGCAGTGTATCACTGAAGTAAAGGAAATTCAGCAGAGGCGAGGAGAATCAGTGTGGGACTTTGATCAGAGGTTCAAAGTTCTGCTAGATCAAGTCAATTTCACTATTGGACCAGCACAGCATAAGGAATGGTTCATCGCATCTTTGTTACCGCACATTAGGACTCCACTCATGCAAGAGGCTTTGGAAATCAGCAGGAGGCTTTGGAAATCGCTATGAAGCTTGAAACAGCCCCTGTCGAAGATAATTCTGGTATCGCTCAAATACAAGCGCAGTTGGCAGTGATGGCTCTGGAGCTTCGCGATATGAAAAAAGGGAAAGCTAGTCGTGAAGAGGTTTGGTGTACACGATTTCGGACAGAGGGTCACAACAAGGAACAATGTCCTGCGGTAAGAAATTACCTGAATTCTGGTGCACCAAACCTGTTAACCCCTAGTGTTCTATATTGTGAGATCTGTAGGACAACTGGCCAGCATCGACCTGAAGACTGCTATCTCCTGCAGAGGTATGTGCAAGTCCCTAAGAACCCTTATTGCAAGTTCTGTAAGTCAGTGGGACACAACGAAGATGAGTGTCGCAGCTTTGACCTCATGAGAGAACGAACTTATGATGCTTATCGGGTACAAAACGATGGCCAAGGCAATGATGGATATGGTTACCGTGGTAGTGCATCAGGTCGAGGAACTTTTGGAGGTCGTGGTCGTGGTGGTATGGCTGGCAGAAGGCGAGGCCAAGTTGTGTGCTATAACTGTAACCAGGCAGGACATCTAGCTAGAGACTGTCGGAACCCAACTATGACATGTCGATATTGTAGAGATGTCGACCATGTGATTGAGCAATTCCCACAGCTGATAGCCAAGATTCAAGAAATAAATAGTGCCCCTACTCAGAATATTCAGCTGATTTCTGTGGAGAAACGACCTGTCCCAGCCATCAATGTTGTTACCAGGAGTAGAGCTACGACGAAAGTGAAGAACAAGGAGAAACAGCCTGTCGAGGCTTGGGTTCATAAATCCCCAAAAAAAATCCGAGCATTTGATGTCGAAAGAGAAAAAGAGACATTTATGGAAGCCAAGAGAGACTTTGTTGACCCCAACACCTCAGTAGCACCTGCGCAACAACCTCAGCAGCAGTCGCAGCCGCAAGAAGCTTCGACGGAGAAAGTAAGTACACTGTCCTCCTTTTTACAAAGTTGTATGAAGCTCTTAAGAAATCAGAATGCTTTAAATGAGTTGCAGAGAGTTATTGCTTCTTGTGAACCTCAGTGAAGTTCTGGTAAGGAAAAAATTGTTCATCGAGTCAGAAGAACTGGTAGGGAAATGAGATTGAATTCTCAGATAGGAGAATATGACATGACTGATGTTATATTGGACCTAGGATCGGAAGTAAATGTCTTAACTAAGAAGACATGGGAACAAATGGGAAAACCTACTCTGGAATGGTCCCCTACACAGTTGAGATTAGCTAATCAACAGAAGACTGTGCCCCTAGGAAGACTCCCTAGTGTATCAATAGATATTGATGGAGCCAGTACCTTAGTAGAATTTGAGGTAATTGAAATAATTGATGACAACAACCCCTATCCAGTACTGCTAGGCATTGAATGGGAAATAGATAATGATGCAGTAATCAACCTGAAGAAGAGGCAGATGACTTTCTAAGGGTAAGGACTGAGAGTCATAGTACCATTGGATCCTTCTCAAGGAGAGAGGTATACCGAGCCAGTATGAGATGAATACCAGGATGTTTTGGACCATATCTACAATATCACAGTGAAGGAAGAAGATTATGTTGATCCTACTGCCGAAGGTATCATGGATTGGCAGTGTCACAGCTCTTGCATGACGGATTCAGATGATGGCTTAGAGAATTGGCAGAATAGACTGTATGAGCTACATGGACATAGATGTGCAAGAATTACCAAGTCTCTCAGATGGCTTAGTTCATAGACAAGAACCGTACCTGTTTTTGATGGTTAGACAGACCCAGAAGAGTTTATTGTGCAATTCTCAGAGCAGGTACCAAAATCACAGAAAATGGAGACTCTAGATTCAGTATTCAGAGCCACAGCAACCAGATGGTGGAATGGTCACAAAAAGTACATTCATAGTTGGGAAGCGTGCCAGAAGTCCCTTTGCCTAAGATTTAGGGACCAACCTCAGGAGGTCCGAAGCAGGTTTAATGGTACGACCAGTCCTCAGGGACATTTGGAGCAATGCTACGAAGCATGGAAGCATGTGCCTCATGAAGAATGGGTACATAGGTTTGTGCACACCCTGGAACCTATAGCAAAGAACTAGTATGCGGAGGTCGAGCTTCGCCACGGTACTGTAAGTTGGGATAGTCTTGTTGATAGTTTTGTGCTGACATTTTCTATTAATGAGATTTCTCCTACTTTGGACGGAGCTATTAGGTTGATCCATACTAAAGGATTTGATGATCAATAAATAGCAGAATACCAACCTGATTGGAAGGAACAAGAAGCCAATGCAGTATAATGTTATAACCTCACAATTGACGAGGATGACGATCCGCGCGACATTAACATTCCTGAGTCAGAAGGACACTGTGAAGTACATGGACCAGCAGTTGAAGCACCTGAAGTGACTCAGCCCCTGAAGACGCGGACCGTAAACATTGGGTCAGAAGAAAACCCTAAGTATGCTACCATTGGAGATTATTGGGATGACGAAATGGTGAGCAAGGTGACCCAACTTCTCCATGAATATCAGGACCTATTTCCAACGAATTTCTCAGAGATGAAAGGTATCCTTGGTGATATAGGAGTGATAAAGATCCCTTTGAAACCTGATGCGAAGCCTATGAAACAGCGCCCTTATAGGCTGAACCCTAAGTATAAGGAAAAAGTCAGAATGAAGCTAGATAAGATGCTTGCTGTAGGAATCATTGAGCCTGTTGAAGAATCCGAATGGGTCAGTCCTATGGTGGTGCAAGAAAAAAATAATAAGCGAGAAATCAGAATCTGTGTCGATCTGAGAAAGCTAAATGATGCTTGTTTACATGACCCTTTCCCCACTCCCTTTACAGATGAAGTTTTAGACAATGTTGGAGGTCAAGAAGTGTACTCTTTTACTGATGGATTTTCAGGTTACCATCAGATTATAATTGCTCCAGAAGATCGACATAAGACAACCTTCGCTACAGAGATGGGATCCTTCCAGTATACAGTTATGCCCTTTGGATTGAAGAATGCACCTGCTATGTTTTCTAGAGTAGTCATCTCTTCCTTTAAGGAATTTATACATAAATTCTTAGAAGTTTATTTTGATGATTGGACTATCTTCGGGTTATTAAAAGACCATATATCTAGTTTAAGACTTATGCTAGACAAATGTAGACAGCATCAGATTTCCTTGAACTTGAAAAAGTGTATCTTTTGTGCCCCTTTTGGAATTCTGCTAGGTCACATTGTATGTAAGCAAGGATTGATGATGGATCCTGCGAAGATAGCCATTATTGTGAACCTACCACCTCCGAAGTCTGTTAAACAACTTCGCACTACGCTTGGTCATACTGGATATTACAGGAAATTCATTAAAGGATATGCTCAGATTATAGCCCCTATGGAAAAGCAGTTGAAGAAAGATATTAAGTTTGACTGGACACCTGAGTGTCAAGCGAGCTTGGATGTTTTGAAGGAAAATATGGTAACTGCCCCTATATTAGTATTCCCTGACTGGAATCAGGAGTTTCATGTGCAAGTCGATGCATCCTCCATTTCCCTGGGTATAGTATTGGCTCAGTCAGGGGAAGGTAATATTGATCACCCTATTTCTTTTGAAAGTAGAAAATTGTCCACAGCAGAAAAAAATTATACTACGACAGAATGAGAAGGTCTAGCTATGGTTTATGCATTGCAGAAGTTTCGACATTATCTGTTAGGATCTCATTTTAATATGTTCACTGACCATTCTGCTTTGAAGTATTTGGTTAACAAGCCTGTGCTAGGTGGAAGGATATGCAGATGGTTGATTCTGTTTCAGGAATATGACTTTGAGATCATAGTCAAACCTGGAAGACTGAATCTAGGTCCTGACCACTTGTCGAGGCTCGAGTCAGGAGAAGAGCCCATTAGTTTGGACGAAGGTCTTCCTGATGCCCAGTTGTTTTCCATCCAGATGGTTGATGATTATTTTCATGATATTGTTCAGTACTTATCTATAGGTTTTGCACCCGCCGAAATGACAACGCAGCAGAAGAAGCAGCTTGTGGTTAGAGCAGCTGACTTTACCTTAATAGCAGGACAACTATATAAGATAGGACCAGATGAAATACTATGCAGATGTGTCCTGGAGCATGAAAAGCCATTAATTTTGGCTGAGGCACATTCTGGAGCAGCAGGAGGTCATTACACAGGAAAAGATACAGCACAAAAGATTCTGACAGCCGGATTGTGGTGGCCCACAATTCATAAGGATGCAAGAGAGTATTGCAACAACTGCGACATCTATCAGAGGACAGGAAAACCATCCCGGAGGGATGAGATGCCTCTAGTTCCGCAGGTAACTTTACAACCCTTTGACAAATGGGCTATTGATTTTGTTGGACCTATCAATCCCCCTGCAAAGAAATCCGGAGCAAGATACATTATTACAGCAACTGACTACCTTACTCGTTGGGTCGAAGCTCAACCAGTCAAGACCTGTAGTGCTGCTACAGCTGCGAAGTTCATTTTCGATAACATCTTGTCAATATTTGGGTGTCCTAGAATTCTTATGAGTGATCAAGGATCACATTTCTTAAATAAGACTATTGAAGTATTGACTGAAGAATTTCAAGTATATCATCAGAAGAGTACTGCCTATCATCCTCAAGCAAATGGAACTGTCGAAACCTTTAACAAGATCCTTGAACATGCTCTGACGAAGGTTTGCAATGCTAATAGGAATGACTGGGATCTTAGAATTCCAGCAGTACTATGGGCTTATAGAACCACCTGCAAGAAGTTGACAGGCCATACACCTTTTAGGTTGGTTTATGAACAAGAAGCAGTCATGCCCATGGAGTACATTGTTCCTAGCCTCAAAATATCTGCTTTCACAGAGATGGATAACCCAGATGTGATGAAAGAAAGGCTGGAAAAGATACTAGAACTTGAAGAGGACATATTCATTGCAAGGTTCCAGCAGCAAGTGCAGAAAGATAGAGAAAAAGCATGGCATGATAGACACATTAAGAGGAAGCAGTTCCAGAATGGTGATCTTGTGCTTTTATATGACAGTAAATTCATGAAATTCCTGGGGAAGTTCAAGACACATTGGAAAGGACCATACATAGTGCAGAGAGTTACTGATGGTGGCGCAGTCCAGTTAGCTAAATTGAATGGAGAAATTTTACCTTCCATGGTGAATGGAAGTAGGTTAAATAAGTACAGGGACAAGCCGGGACCCCTTAATCAGAAGTAGCAGCAAGAAGGGCAGTCTAAGTACCAAGAACTATTGGAATTGGGTACTAGAATATAATGAAGCTGTTCTCAAAGCTACGAAGTGTTGAAGACTGTCAAAGTTTGAAGGTTGAAGTTTGGGTTCCGTGTAGGTCAGGATGGGTCGAAGGCGAATATTATGTCAAGGGTACTCATTGAGGCAAAGCTGACTCGTTAGTAGTTATGTCGAAGAAGAAAGGTGTGTCACAGCCTAAAATGTGACTGACGGGACAAATTCGACTTGGCGGCGTTGACACATGAACTGCCTGTCATGATGAGATCTTGGGAAAATCTAGCGCCGTGTGGGCCGGATTCATCGTCGTTCCATCAGATTTGGCGTCATTAATGCACCATGATGACATATTTTGTTGCAGGATTCTATAAGAAGCTACACCAGCCTCTAACTCCTGGATTGTGCACTTCTTTGAGTTTACAATTAGCACCATGTCGAATGATCACGAAGTCCAAGAATTGTTACGAGAGTTCAGGGAGAGAGGTCTGCAGAACCTTATGAGCAATCCTCCTTGCGAGGAGGTGTCTCCAGCGCCAAAGCAGCCAATGCAGATACGATCAACCAGAAATAAATTTAAGGCAAAAGTTCACTCTAAGTGGAACGAAGAAAGGCACAACCCCTCAGGAAAGACTCAGGAGGATCCCAAAGAATGGAGGCATGCTGTTTGTCTTATGCAAAATTACAGTGGCATGCACTCATAGGGGCACCGCCTGTTAAGGACCCAAAGTTGTGGATGGTCAAATGTTTGATAGGATGTGAATGGGAGGTAGTTTGAAGGATGGGGTCGCTAATAGAAGGCCCAATGACCCCCATGACCACCATAAATATGACGGAGGCAGACAACGGCATGAGAGATGGTTGTATTCTACTAAGGATGAAGGATCAAGCAAGCTGCGGCCATGGTAGCAGTAGCAGAAGGGATGACGATGCAGCCGAAGCAAGCTGTTTACTATCTTCGCCAGCAAATTTCTCCCACTAGACGAGCAGCTGAGTGTCCTAGGACGGGACACTAGTGAGTCTTAGGGGCCTGTTGGGGCGTGCACCTTAACGGTCCCTAATTTTGGTAACTCCGTGGTTTTTGTGGAAGTTTGTAAGCGGAGTTGCGACTCAAAATAGTCTTAGGGGTGTCGGGGTTGAGTAAAAGCATTCCTTTTGTAATAAACCCATGGTTTAAGTCCAGGTTTTAGGGTTCGGGGTGCCCATGGTTTAAGCCCATGGTTTTGTAATAAGTGCACTATAAATAAGCACTCTTGTAAAGAAGTCAATTTAGGATTTTGAGGTAAGATGAATTGATGCGAAGCTAAGGCTTATTTTGTAAGAAAGGTTAAGTCCCAGCTGTGTGCGTGGACAACCTCTGCAGTTGTGTGCGCAGAGGGTTTTGGGTGATTAAGAAAGATCTGCATCTTAGTGCGCAGCTTTGAGGAATTGAAGAGATCTGCAGCTTAGTGCGTAGCTTTGAGGAATTGAAGGGATCTACAGCTGAGTGCGCAGATCGAAACTGTGGTTTTTGTAAAGAGTTGAATAAAACACAGTTATGTGGACGTAGCCCCTAAACTGGGGGTGAACCACGTTATATCTTGTGTTGTGGTTCTTTTGTGTTGTTGTTATGTCTTTTATGCATTGATAAATATATAACTAATAAGTAAGATCACTGCTAAATACTATCTTCGCTGTGAATTCCCAGTAAAGGGTTAAGCAAGGCACTGTTTGTTTATCTAACCACGAAGCTAATTAAGTGAATGTCAAGCTCTATATTTTATGATTATCATTTGTTAGAAGCTAAAGGTACAGTAATATCCCTCTTCTGCTTGTAGAAACCTGATTCTGTGGCACCCCATAGCTGTTACAGGTGAGACTGCAACCTGTTCGCAGGTTGTTGCCGAAAGGGCCAACACTGTGGGTCTTTTGTTGGTGTGAAGACAAAAGTATAGAACCCGGGTCTGCCCTAAGCCCAACAAGTACCTACATGGAACTGTGTTTTATTGGTGCTCGAGGATAATTTCGATAATGAAAAAACAACTCTCTGGCTGCAAGAGAGGCCAGTGGAAGAACTTTGGATATTCCAGTGTATTAGTGGCCTTATTTTTTGAGAGAGTGCCTGCAATCCTCCCTGTTGTACCACTTCTAGCACTCTCTCCTTATCAGCCTAGATTGACTAGGTGGGGAGAGCTTTTCCTTCGCCAAGGCGGCGATGGGTCAATTCAGAGTGTGTATGATGATGATTTATGCTTGTGGTGGGGGCGACAGTTGCCAACACTAGAGCAGTTTCCATACACTGGTTTAGAATTTCGAGGTGACAATGATCTCGTCCTCCCTCCTGGAAGAGTATGGGGAGTGTTAGGTATTTTACTTTTTAATTTTTTAAAGTTTGATGAATTTCTATCATAAATATATATACATATGTATAATATTTTTTAATCCATTTAATGTTTAAAATGTAGTTATTGGGTATGTCCGCCCTGATGGGCATCCCAAGATGTTCATACGACCAGTGGCAGGGGAAGACCAGGGTTTGATGAGGGTACTCGAGGGGAAGCTGACCAGGATTACCTACAGAGTCTCAACCATATGTATTGGTCAAATCGCTGACATCATGCATGAACTTGTTGTCGGAATTCCACCTACCTGGATACGCCTAATGAGAAGGGTAGCTAGGGCTGTACTTGTCTACATAAATTCGTGGAGGCTGCTGCAACTGAGGAGGCTAGTGATCAGGGTGATCAGGATCACCAATATGGTCACAGTAATGACTGGATCTGAGGGTCAAAAACTCGACCTATCTTATGGAAAGATATTCACACACACACACACACACACACACACACACACACACAAACACACACACACACACACACACACACATATATATATGTATGTATGTATGTATGTATTGCCAGTTTATTTACATGTATTCATAATGTATCTGTTGTGTATTTTTATAAAATGTCTGTTAAGTGCCAATCGAATATATAGTTTGCATATGCATCAGTTAATGAATTTTGATTTCTTGGAATATGATTAAATGAAATAAAATCAAAATTTATTTCCAATAATATGACTTGCAAAAACTGACATAACAAGATATGGTTTTGCACTTGATAAGCTCGATTAAGTAGGGAAACCACCAGTTGAGAGTCAAATCCGACTTCCAACTGAGTGATGCCACGTGACAAGGCATCCCATAAAAGCTCAATGACGGTCTTGTATTTGGCCACATTATTGGTAGCAAGACCTAGGCAAGCACCTCCAGAGGGTCCTAGTTGTCATGAGGGTGAATAAATAATCCATGCGACTGAATCTTGGTTGCAAGTGTGATGACTAGAGGCATCTGCAAAACCTACAAACCACTCAAAAGACATCTATAACAACCAACATATGATATAAGAACATGAACCGGCTAACTATTGTACATAAAATTACATACAAGAAAAAGCACTAAGCCTAACCATAGTACTTCTTTAGGTAGAGCCCATTTCTAGGATCCAACAACATATTCCCTTAGAAATCAGTTAATTCATATGCCCTCTTTCTTCAAAAATTTTGACATGATATAGGTTCCTAACCACATAGACCTGAATTTCCATGCCCCATGGGGTTCTTTGTCCTGAACCCAGAGCAAGACAAGCTCCCCTTCAAAAAACATCCTAGGTTTGACCGATTTATCATATTGATTTTTAACCCTATTTTTATGAGCCTCGTTTGTTGTCAACGCATCTCTACATTGTTCATCTATATGTTCTAAATGTAGCAAACATTATTCCAGTTCATTCATGTTAGGTAACACATGAATGGCAACTTTTAATGATGGGATTTCACATGCAACCGTAGTTATTGCTTCCACCCCGTGAACGAGTTGGAAAGGTCAAAACCCCGTGGCAGTTTTAACATTGGTTCGATAACCCCAAAGTGTAGGATACAACATAGTGTGCCAATTTGACTGAGCTACGTTAATAGTATGCTTGAGAATAGTCTTCAAGGTCTTATTTACTTCCTTGACTTGACCATTCGCTTGCGAATAGAAAGAAGACAAGTGTTCTTGTTTAAACCCTAGCATAGTATCCAATTTGGTCATCATGTTGTTATGGAAATAACTTCCATGGTCAGTGAAAATCTCTTTTGGAATACCGAAATGAGTGATAATCTGGTTGAAAATGAAAAAATTTGTAGTTTCCCCGTCATCCCTGAAGGTGGGCATTGCCTCTACCCACTTTGTAAAGTAATCCACATTGAGAATGATGTATTTGTGCCCCCTAGCCGAGACTAGGTTGCATGTCATGTAATCGATCCCCCACTTGGTGAAGGGTCCCACGACAATGAGGGGAAATAGTGGAGTAGTATGTGACCACATATTTCTGGTGTAAATCTAAAAAGGATGGCAACACTTCATGGCTTCCACACAATCTTTAAATATTGTGGGCTAGAAATAACCAGAATGCAAAATATTTTGGGCCATTTCTAACCTAGATAAATGACCTCACATGCTTTGCTATGGGCGTCATTTAAGACATTCTTGGCCTCTTCGTGGGTGAGGCACCGACGTAAAACAAAGTCTACCCCTCTATGGTATAAAGTATCCCCGATGATAAGGTAGTTTTTCGCATGTCCGCGTAGTTTGCGTCGTTCTTCCCACGAAAAGTTCGCAGGACACTTCAGAGTCTGGAGATAGATAAGTATATCTCCATACCAAGGATCAGAGGTGGAAATCAAAAAAATGTGCTCATATGGGAATGAGTCCTCTTCAACTGCTACATCTTATTCTACTATAAATTCTCCAATAATCTCTGCAAAAACTAAGGATTTCTTTGATTTGGCGGATTGAAAATCCAAGTCAAACTCCTGGAGAATGACTATCCATTTGTTGAATTTGCCTCTAACTATGCATTGGTACAAATCATACTGGAAGGGATTGACATTTGACACTACTATCGTAATCCTCAGTAAGAGGTAGTGACGTAACCTCTCCACAACATACATAGCTGCTAAAGCCAACTTTTCAACATCGGAGTATCGAAGTTTAGGGACAGCTAAAGCATGGCTAAGGTAATAGATGACATGCTCTTGGAGCTCATCATATTTCTGGACCAACACTACCTCAATGGTCGACTCGGATACGGCCAGATACAATATAAAATCATGAGATTAATATGGTGGATGCAACAAAGGAGATGACAACAAAGCTTTATTTAATGTTGCGAAAGCAAGTTGTGTGGTTTCATCTCATACAAATGGGGTGTCCTGCTTCAACATGTGCATGAAACCTTTTGTGATCTTGGCATAATTCACGATAAAATGTCGAAGAAAGTTAGACTTTCCTTGCAGGCTCTAAAGTTTCCTGATAGAACGAGGAAGGGGTAGATTTACAATGGCCTCAACTTTCAAAGGATCCACCTTAATACCTTTGTTAGAAACTATGAACCCGAACAGCCTACCTGAATCGACACAGAAAACACACTTGTGGGGATTCAAGCATATTTTGTAATTCCTGCATCGTTCAAAAATTAAGTGCAAGTGATATAGATGGTTGATCCTCTTACGAGAATGCACAGGAAGATCATCTAGGTACGGTTCGACAATAGTCTTGATGTCATGGAAGGAAAAATTCATTGCCTAATGAAAGGTAGCCCCTGCATATTTCAATCCAAAAGGCAATTTCTTATACGCAAATGTACCCCAAGGACAAATGAAAGTTGTTTTATGTTGGTCTTCCGGCTTGATTTGAATCTGATTGTACCCGAAAAACCATCCATAAAGGAAAAAACCTCACTCCCTGCACAAGCATCAATGATTTGATCTATGAATGGTGTGGGGTAGTTGTCCTTAGGACAAGATTTGTTTAAATCATGAAATTTAGTACATACACGTATCGTCCCTTGCTTTTTATCGACGGGAACAGGATTGGATACCCACTTCGTCAAAGCGATCGGGTAAATAAAACCAGCTTTCAGCAACTTTTCCATTTCAGCTTTAACGGTTGCCACTTTACGTGGGTTGACAAGTCTAAGTTTTTGTTGAACTGGTTTGGCATCAGGATAGGTTTGGATTTCATGTTTGAATATTGATGGATCTATGCCTAGTATCTCCTCATATGAACAAGAAAACATGTCGCAAAACTCCTTAAATAAGGTTGTATAGATAGAAATCTCCTCCAGAGAGCAGTTTGCACCAATATATACATTTTCCATGACGTTTTGATTTGCAGAGATGTTGATAGGGATAGTAACGAAAATGTTTTCTATATTCCCCTAGGCAAAGATTCCCTCCCTTGGTAAGGGATTAATTGGTATATCAGCATCACCTGCTAGTCTCACATGGAACTCTTGATTTTCAATCCTGCTTAACTCGGGAAGAAAGTAGGACCTATGGTGAAGATCTTCATAGATCTTATCTCGCCCAATCATAGCTTCCAAAATGGCTTTGTCTGAAGGAAAAACCATGTCTAAGCAATCATCAATGTACAAAGAGTTCTCTACCCAAGCAGGAAGATAGGCTTCTTCTGACTCCTCTAAGACTGTAGGAGGAACCGAAACGGGATCAATAGTGGTGTTAACGATCGCTTGATAAGCTACTTCCACTGTCTATAAGGGCACTTCAGGTTCATAACTGGAAGGAAGGACCTAAGGATATATTCTATCAATAACCGTTGCGATAGAATTCCCTACACTAGTAGAACCTAAGTAGTTTATCGGGGCTGGGATATCAAATTTTCCCATTAACGATGAATACATTCCATCCCCCAAGCTCTTTGTAGCAGGCTTGACCTGATCAACAAATGGTACTATGGACTCGTTCATTTCTAAACGGCCCCTTCGAGTGAAATTGAGTTGGTCAACAGTAACCAACTTTCATTCATGTGGAAAAACAACCACTCGAAGGATAGCCAAAGCAATCACACACATAACGTAAGTCCAACTTCTCCCCAAACGTAAGTTTTAGTCCAATGGGGAATCAATCACCTCTACTTGAATAGACATTGCCTTCCTTGCCAACTTAATCTTGAAAGCTGGTAGGATACCATGAGGACAGAATGACCTCCCGTCGAAAGCAGTAAGCAAGGTGTTTGATAGAACTAACTCTAGAACCCAAATCCTTCCAACAAGAAAGAGACATGACGCATGTGGAAGCACCCTCATCAACAACTGTGTGTCCAATGGTTTTGTTGCCATGGATGACATCTACTGATAAGGCCACATGATATGGTAGGCACATTTTAATGTATGACATATTAAACTTTGCCATTAGACTCGAAGAATCCATGCTGCCTAAAGTTGCTAAAAGGGCATCCCGCTGAGCGGGAGAACTTTGAAGAACTTCCAATGTGAACATCGTACACAGAGTTTGGGCCAAATATTCCACTACGAATTAGTTAGAATCATCTCTAGAGTTTGGGTTGTGAAATTCCTTTTAAATATACCCTTTGGTATTTTGGGCATTGGATCAGCAGGCTTTTCAATTGTGAGAGGGTTAGAAGTTTCCCCTATAGACTTACCTTTCTCTGGGGCCTCCTTCTCGGATCGAACCATGTTGATATAATTCTCATCAGTAGGGGCACTCGAAGTGCCCCTAACTACGTTAGAAACAAAATCTGAATTCGGTCCTTGGGGAAAGGGATCCTTCAGAACATCCATTTGTTGATTTTTGAGCAACTTATGAGTTTGTTCCATGAGGGGGAATTGGTGAGTTAAATGATCTCCCTAGCACAACTTACAGGGAAATTTCACTTTCTTCTTTTCTTTTTTTCCCCCATCAGCATTATTTGTGGGTTTAGGCTTGTTTTGGTTTCCCTCACCTTTCTTCCCCTTCTTATTCTTCCCACCGGGCTGCTGATTTTCGTTTTGAGAGGATTGCGCAAAAACATTTTCATTTTGGGGTGAGGGGGCAGCCTTAGCTACCTCCGCTGTAGACTTCTTGACAGAAAATTCATGTAGTTGTTTGGCCAAAGATTCTACAGTGGGAGAACCTACTGAACCAACCACGCCATCAGCATGGGGTCCAGGCTTGGGTTTCTCAACACTATGGGAAAAGTACGGTGCCTCAAGTATAATTTCATATAATATCCCAGACTAGGAATATATCAAATCCAATTGTTGGGCCATGAGGATGGCCTCTTCTTTAGTAGTCACCCCTAAAGTGGATACATCCTTCGATATATAAGGAAACAAAGACTTAAGGAACCACTCTAATAGGAACTCGGGGGGATTGGTAGCTTTTATAAGCCTCTTCCTTCTTCACCACTCTTGGATATGATCCGAAATGTGAGTGGCTTTATCTTGCCTAAAAGTAGACAAGAGATCTGTGTTGGCATCATACCGGACAGGAAGTTGGAAGTGGTTCAAGAATACCTATGTTAAGTCCCAAAAACTATCAAACGCAGCAGAGGGCAATTCAATATACTAGTTTGTTGCAACACCAATTAAATTCCTCTGGAACAATCTCAACCGAACGTTGTCATCATTCAATGAGTTGGAAGAGCACCATAAATGGAATGTGGTGACATGAGCTCCTGGATCTTCTCCAATTTTTCCCTCAAACTTGGGAGTGTCCGAAGGTAGCTTAGTTGGAACAGGTGCCCACATAGCATTATGTTTCACTAGGTCATTCATTAACTTGTTTAAGTCTGGCAAGTTCAAAGTTGCCAAAAACGGAAGTTTGGGTCTAACCAGAGACTGAAAAGTATGAGTTTGGGAGGTAGAAGGACTTGCCTCCTAGTTGCCAAATGTGAAAGTAGGGTTGCCCCTAGCTACCTGTTATGAAGTAGTTGGACAAATTTGAAATGGATTCCATCCATAAGCTAGCAAATTATTTCTGTGTGGTGCAATATAGGTAGTTTCATCTCCTCCAGATGAAACTGGAGTCTAAAAGACTAGAGCGGGTATCCCTCCGCTAAAAAGCAAGAAAGGAGAGCTCATCAATGGAGCTGAAACAAGTTTTTGGAAACCTTGACCATTGGTGTTGGTATTTCCAAACTACATCCCCACATATGCAGGTGTAGGGCCTACATAGGGAGTGGATGGGGGAATGTGCCCCCCATTCCATGGAAATCCCTGGACAAATGAAGAGGATCCAACAGGACCACTCTGAGCAGTGTGTCCAAAAGAGGGTGAAACAAAAGGAGCACTAGTAATCCCAATGACAATCCCACCAGAAGGGCCTCTTAAATTTGAGGAAGTCAGAGGTTGAACCACCCAACTTCTAGGTGACAAAGGTGTAGCAGGTGTACTTGGTCTAGGAGTACTCACATGGGGAAGTGGCACTCCTCCATCTGGTAAGGTTGAGGTGGGGTAAGACATACCCTTCGTAGAGCTTGCCATAATGCTGCTCATGGGAACACCAATCATAGGTGAGTGAAATGGAAGAACATGGATGATCACAGGTGAGTTTAAGTCAGTAAGAAGTGAATTAAAGTTTCTTGCAAACTTGTCATCCTTCAAGTCTTCTATCTCTACTACGGTTGTATCAATATGGTTTGTCCTAAATTCTGGTTCACCTGGAACTTCATTGATTCCTACCGGTTCAAAAGAATCATCAATATCTAATCTCTGCCTTTGAGGGGACAGTGGAGGCTCCACTGTAGTAGATGGAGGAAGGTTTTGCAACCTTCTTGACCTTCTGAGAGGTTGGTCCTCCACGGTTAAAAATTTTACTTTTCACACACCCTAAGGCAGACTAAACACAAACAAACCACACAGCACTCACTACAAAATTTCCTAAATCCAAAGCATACACATATGGTATAAGATATGCTTTCCAAAAGAAAACTAAGAGACAGATACTTGGAGTCCCTATAGATGTTCTTAGGCACAAGCGAAGGAATCACCCTACTGCCCTCCCACACCTTCTATCGGGGTTACCTTCCAAGCCCATCCAAGGTCAACCAGAAATAGCCTTTTGGTGTACATGTGTATGAACCCTAGATGTCAAAGAGATTAAAGGATACCTTGACTATACTGACATTCTAAGGGGACAGTCGCAAGCCTGATTCGTACGCATGGGCAGGGTAGCAAAGCCCGAAACCATGTCAATACCGGCACCGCACGGGGCCCAAGAGGTGGTATTGATAGAAGTCCCCAGATACTCAAAAATCCTAGTCTATGCTTTAACAAGGAATCAGAGGGTTATCTCCTCAGTCCAAGCCTCCACGCGGCCTCGTGCTTAAATACCGTTTGAGAGGATCTTCCCGGATACAGCCAACATAGAAAAGGGTTTACCTAGTGATTATCCAGCTATGATTTCAATTCAGTACTATTGGAGAGTTAACTCCCTATCCCACAAGTCTAGCCTAAGCTAGTAGGTGAAAGAGCCTAAAAAGAAAAACTTACTAATAATTTTTAAATTATATCGTTATTTTTAGTAGGTTTTTTTAGTCAAAAGTTAGATGGCGTGAAACTAGTGTGATGTTATGGACTCGATAAGAAAAATTAATATGATGCATGAAACAAATTTCAAAGTAGAATGTGACTACTTAAACCAAATTTCTTTTTCTTTTTATAAATGCAAGTTAATGAACTTAAAGCTAAGTATGAGAAAGCACAAGACTTTTTATAAATTTTTTGAAATTTTCTTGAAAAATAACAAAAAGTAATATTATATGCAACCTAATGCAAAATATTTGTGTCTTTTCTTTTCAAATAACTTCAAAAAACTATAATGCAAATGAATGCAACTTGAGCAATTTGACTATTCTAAGCATATATATAGTGAAAATGGGGCAAAATGATCCCAAAGTGACCTACTTCAACCAAGAGGAAGAAGACTAGAATAAACCTTGACTTGGAGAAAACTAGCCACTTTAAAAGTTTGCTAGATTCACAAAAGAAGAAGTGCCAAACTGATACTACAAGACGCAACACAGAGTATAAAGCATCTACAGTCCTGATCACTGACCTACACACAAACAATCAACCTATAAACCAAGCAGGAGGACCACCCACACTTCACAAATGAAAGAATTTCAAACAAAAATCTCAAAGGCTTGATGACCAAGCAAACACTGTGACACACAAACTTCAAACTCACGGAGTCATGTCATTAACAGAAAACTCCCAAAAAAACTCAAAATCCAAAGAGACAGGGACAAGCAAACCCTATCCAACTTATAAGTTTCTACAAGACACACGCGACTGTGTATTAAGGAAACACACATACGACACATGACTGTTTTAGAGAGAAACCCATATGTATAAGTTCACACACGCGACTGTGCACGAAGAAACCCGCATGTACTGCTAAAAAAATTTCAAAGAAAAAATACTAGAAAAGACTTATGGGAAAACTACACTATAAATCAAAAGCAAAAAAGGACCATACTCAGAATCAGAATCAGAGCAAATACTGGTAAAGGGAACCTACAGCATGAACCCATAGCAGGCTGGACTCCCCAGTGGAGTCTCCAGTTCTATTGTACAGGACAATACACCCTTGTAACCTAGGGTATGGGGTTACCAACTTACTAATATACTTGCAAACAATCAACTTTTTACAGAAAATGAAATGAGAATAGGAAGATATTTTGGCTTACCCGATTTATGACGGTTGATCCAACCTTGGTCTTCTCTTGCTTCAATCTTCTCCAAAGCTTCTAGGGCTGCTTCTCTTCACCTGGAAAGAGACAATTCTTCAAGCAATATCCCATACATATATATATCAAATGTTATATGAAATGCATATTAATATCATAATTGAAATCATTCATTAGCCAATATACATGAGACAAGTAGAATACAAATATTGGAAGAAGAATTCTCTTTATTAACAAACAGTGAATAGGTGAGAATACAACCCAACTTCTAACACGAGGACTCCTGTGCAACCAAGGACTCTGAGTTATGCTTCTCCAAAACTCTGAATATATACCACCAACATAACTTTTCCCTTTTAGAATTGATTGATTAGCCCCATCCCAAGGCCTCTATTTATACATTGGGAAATAGAGTGATTTCAAAGGTTAGGATGGTTGAGATAGTTGGGATAGTTATGGATTAAGGCCCAACTAATCTCATATAATCATGATTTATATTTTTTAATGTCCAATTAAGGTACACACAAGTGTTTATATAAGCCAGGAGCGTATGACATGCTTATTTCTCAAAGGGAACTCGCTTGTTCAATGTACATGTGGGGTGCAATGGACATAGTTGCGTGTGACACGTGAGTTGCAATGCACATAGTCACGTGTGTAACCCTAGACTCAGAATAAAAATATATCAGGATGGTCTGGAGATCATGCATCAATGGTCATGCACATCAATAATGTTTTGGCCACTTCAATCCTAATTGTCTGTTTGTGTACAGACATAATGGATGTCAGCACTCGAACGAAGAAGTGCCATTTTGTCTAATAACAACCACGATCGGGTGGTCGATATCCTCGATTATTGTTTCTACCATGACCATTGTATCCTCCTCGTCGATTGTTTTTGTTATTCTGTCGATCGCTATTATGGTCGTCTCAACCTTTCTACTCGACTGTGTGTGTCTGGTATACCGTATGGTATCCAAGTCTAGTCTTTAGGTGCTTGATACATTTGGTTGTGGTGTGTTGAGTTTGACATATTCTGCACCACTTGGGATTCATATTGTCAGCATTGTATGGGCAGTCTATGGTCAAGTGGGATTCGAATCTCTCAAATATATCGTAGAAGTAGGTCATCTGCATCTTCTGAAAAAAATTCGAGCTTTCTTTCCTCGGGGAGTATACGAGGCGCTTCTTCAATTTGGTCAATCTCCCTTTAGTAGGTATTTGCAAGATATCTTCTTTGTTTGTCATATGGGTAGTTGTACTTGGTATGGCCTTATGTTGTACATGTTGAGCACCATAATTCGTAGTGTCGTATTGTTAAATTTTGTAACAATCTTTGAATATTTTTTACTTTTTCTTTGAGTCAGCGGTCGACTGGTCAAGACGTGTAGTTGATGTTTGACTTGACTCGTAGTGATTTCTTAAAGACATATTTTTCTGTTGTGTACTCGTTCATTAATATAGGTGTCTTGACTCTTTGTTGGAGCCCATCAACAAAAAATTGAATTACCAAGGCATGGTAAAGTTTAGAAGGAATCTGGCTCATAATATATTTAAATCTCTGACCATATTATCTGGTAGATTCTCCTATTATTTACTTGATTTTTTTGAGTTTACGACCCACCATGTGCTTTGTATCATCAGCTTTGAAGAATTATAAGAAATTGTATTTTATCTTCTGATTGGACTTAGGGCCTACTTCTAAGAAGTTCACATACCATGTTAGAGATATGCTTCTAAGTCAACCTACAAACTGGTTAATTTGTTTATTTTCATCATCAATTAAGTTATCTTGCCACAAGGCTTCACAAACAAACCAATGTTTTTTAGGGTCCCCGTCTCCAACAAAGATAGGGGTATTAACAGGAATTAAATAAGCTATTCTATTAAAATTTTTCTTACTTACCAAAGATAGTGAACTATTAGACACACTTACTATTTACTAATTGTTGTTGACCTCTTGTAGTTTGTACCATGATAGATGCACTTCTTTTACAGACTCTTCATTACTAATTCGACTCTCTGGTGACTTAGGGGGTTCAATCAATAATTTTTTTGGAAGGGAGGGCACCTCCAAATTTTCTGATTATAATAATTTAAATGAGTGTCCTCATAATTCCAAAGTAAAAGTAATCCAGTTACCTCTATTTGGTCTTTGGATCATCAATCGAACCGCCTTAGTTTCAGTATCTTCCCAATGACCAAGCCCTAGACAATGAGATAATGTTGGAGGAGCCTAGTCAGCTGGTCGATTAGGTCCTCTCACCAACTATGATCGAGTCGGTACAATCGGTTAGTTGGATGCCCAGCCTCACAATTGTAACCAAATAACTGAATGTAACATGTATAAAATAGGATGGTGAGCCGAATCTAAGGATATGTCCATTGATTGTAACTTGTATACTATATGATCTCTACTATAAAATCTAATTACAGTTGTCCCACTTACTCTTATTTTCCCTATGGTTATTATCATGTGAATTACCTCTCTTTCTTATGTATAGTTATGTATTACTAGTGATTGCTCGAACCCTCAGACTACAACATTGGTTCCATTGCGGTAGTACATAATTTGAATGACACAATGAGCATGACTAAATGATAACTAAAAAATAAATTCAATAGTGGTGGGATAAGAAAGTAACAAACTACATCCATAATTATGCAAGGCATAATAAACTAACAACCACACAAGCAAGGGAAAAATTCTTCAGTGAAGCACATGAGAAATTTATAGAAGTTTTTCCCTGTGAAATAAATAAGTTTTTGGATTATGTTAATGCCTAAGTTGGAAAAAAAGAATGAAAGTTTGTTGATGCACAAACTCCATAACCGGTTGAAGAAAAAATTTCTATGAGTGTCTCAAAAAGATATGCAATGAATTCTGTGAATAGCAAGCTATAGAAGACAAAGCATCTCTTGAAGAAGTCGAAAGGAAGTTCTATACCGACCTCCCCGAAGTTGTATAAACTTTTGAATGAGAATGGAGCCAGCCATATAGTCGAGCCATGACCACCATTGGGTATTCCTGCCTGGACAAATTGGCTGAAAAACAAAAAGAGTGGGAACAATTTGCTCAATGAATGACAATGGGAATACTGAGTCTAAGTAAATGATGACCATTTCCAGACTAATCGCAGTCAATCAAAAAGCAATGTGTCAGCAAAGGGGGGGAAGTTAACTAGTTTTTCTGTGTTAAAAGGAGTAAAAGTAAAGTCAATGACAGAAGACAAAGAATGGATCCTTGTAAAAATTCAAGTCCACTCCAACGAAAAAATTATCTGACCAGTTACAAACCAACAATAGACACACAAAAGAGTGAAAAGGAAAAGAGTTTCAAACGACGCGAACAGCTAAGGGATATTTCTAGTCCAATACATGCAAAAAGAGGAATAAATAAATCAGGTGAGATGTTCGGGCAACTAAGAATCCTACCTGAGTTGAGGGAAATTCGACCAGATGGAGAAGGTGAGGTGTCAACGCCCGAGGAACAGTCACACATGATGGTTCTAACCCCACAAAATTTGAGTATTACAATCCCATAATGCTTGTTCCCCATTGATGCAATACCCATGATGATAACAATTGGACCACCGATTAGAGAAATAGTCGAGTGCGACATGGGACTAATTCCTGGCGACTGTATCATTTGGATTTGACTAGACCAAAGTGGAAAAATTACCGTTCGATTGATGATCCAAAGTCTAGATAGAGGTAGTTGGATTACTTTTACTCTGGAATTTAGAGGACACTCATTTAACTTATTATACTCAGAAATTTTGGAGGTGTCCTCTTTTCCAAAAAAATTATTGATTGAACCCCCTAAGTCACTGGAGAGTCGACCTAGATTGACTTTACTTTCTTCATTCATTTCCTCATATGCAAACTGTGTAAACATTTATGATGCATTATTAAAGATTTGTTTCTTCTTCCATGGATTATGGTACTCCTCTTGGTTTCTTTGTATCTTTTCAATCTTAACAACTTGCAAATTTTTAGTGATAGTTGCATTATTTTTAGGAACACAAGACAAAACATTAACGTTTATTCTTTCATTGAGTGCATTAAGCATTATAGCACAATATTCTAAGCTATGCTCACCCACACCACATTTTGTATAGAATTTTAGATATGTTCTATCTTTCCATGGATAGTCAGAACTTAGATGGTCATCACTGTAGCATGCAAAGCATCTTGATTCACCATGACCAAGTGATCGATATCCTTGATTATTGTTTCTTCCATGACCGTTGTATCCTCCTCGTCAATTGTTGTTGTTATTTAGTTGATCACTATGGTGATTGTCTCGACCTTTCTGCTCAACTGTGTGTGTCGATTATATTGTACGGTAACCAAGTCTAGTCTTTAGGTGCTTGATACATTTGGTTGTGGTGTGTTGAGTTGTTCGACATATTGCACATCACTTGGGCTTGATATTGTTGACATTGTATGGGCAATCTATGGTCGAGTAGGATTCGAATCTCTCACATATATCGCAGAAGTAGGTCGTATGCATCTTCTGGAAAAAAAATTGCTTTCTTTCCTTGGGGAATATACAAGGCGCCTCTTCAATTTGGTCTATCTCCCTTTAGTAGGTATTTGCATGATATATTCTTTCTTCGTCATATGGGCAATTGTACTTGGTATCTCCTTATATTGTACATGTTGATCATCATAATTTGTTGTGCCGCATTGTTAAATGTTGCAATGATCTTTGTATATTTTTTACTTTTTCTTCGAGTCAACGGTCGACTAGTCCATATGTGTAGTCATTTTTCAACTCGACTCATAGTGCTTTCTTAAAGAAATCTTTGTATGGTGTGTACTTGTTCATTAATATAGGTGTCTTGATTCTTTCTTGGATCCCACCAACGAAAAATTGAATTACCAAGGCATGGTAGTGTTTAGAAGGCATCTGGCTCATAATATCTTTAAATCTTTGATCATATTCTTTGACATATTTTCCTATTATTTGCTTGATTTTTTTGAGTTTATGCCCCACCATGTGCTTTGTATCATCAGTTTTGAAGAATTCTAAGAAATTGTCTTTTATCTCCTACTTGGACTTAGGGCCTTCTACTTGGACTTAGGGCCTTCTTCTAAGAAGTTCACATACCATGTTAGAGCTATGTTTCTAAGTCAACCTACAAACTAGTTAATTTGATTATTTCCATCATCAATTAAGTTAGCTTGCCACAAGGCTTCACAAACAAACCAATGCTTTTTAGGGTTCCCATCTCCATCAAAGATAGGGGTATTAACAGGAATTCAATAAGCCATTGTGTTAAACTATTTTCTTACTTACCAAAGATAATGAACTATTAGACACGCTTACTATTTACTAATTGTTGTTGACTTCTTGTAGTTTGTACCATGACAATCGCACTTCTTCTACAGACTCTTCATTGCTAAGTCGACTCTTCGATGACTTAGGGGTTTCAATCAATAATGTTTTTGGAAGGGAGGGCACCTCCAAATTTTTTGAGTTTAATAAGTTAAATGAGTGTCCTCCAAATTCCAGAGTAAAAGTAATCTAGTTACATCTATCTGGCATTTAGATCCATTTACCCATGTCGGTCCTAAGCCATTTATCTAACTATCATAATTTCTCCATTCTTCATTTTGTTTTTATAATTAGCATGCCTATCACAATTGGAGACTTTACCTTCCATGAGCTGGGGCTCATAACTTATTCTAAGGTACAATCCTGTAGACTATTTTTCCTTTTTTTGTCCAAATATTAGCAAGTAACTCAAGTATTGAGTTTATTATGTATGGTGTAGTTTGTTGTCTTGTCCCTTAGATTGACTTTGCAGACAAGCACATTTAATATTTTTTTAAAATATATTGTTGTTGCATGCTATATATTTTCTGTATACATTTATTAGCATTGTAATTATAAATCTCATTAGATTGTTGTTGCATGCTCATAACTTATTCTAAGGTACAACCCTGTAGACTGTTTTGCCTTTTTTTTGTCCAAATATTAGCAAGTGACTCAAGTATTGAGTTTATTATGTATGGTGTAGTTTGTTGTCTTGTCCCTTAGATTGACTTTCCAGACAAGCACATTTAATAATTTTTTAAAATAGATTGTTGTTGCATGTTATATATTTTGTCTATACATTTATTAGCATTGTAATTGTAAATCACATTATAGGGTTTCCTCTCATAATCCATTTCCTTCATATCAACGTCCATATATTCGTATCTTGTCAGTTTTCTGAAAAGAATATTTGGAGGTTGTTTGCATGTTCTAAATTTTTGTGGTGCCCCGATCCCTCTTATTAGATCTTATCCAAGAAAGAACTAATTTTGTGTAGAGAATTGATACTTGATTTATCTTTTGGTCAGCGGAGAAAAAGGAAGCAATTGTTAATCCTTTTATATCGAAAAGCTCAGAAGGAGGATCTTTAGACAAAGGTATGTATTCATTTATCTTTTTAAGTTGGTATTAAAGTTACACCCTAAAAATTCACTAAATATTTATGAGGCGTTGAGGTGGTATTATACATCTAGTAAGCTTCCCAAATGATTTGGGAAATAAATAGGCATTGCAAAAGATGTTCATAATCACTTTTATGATAAACAATGATTGATATAGTCCAGACAGAACACTGCTTGATTCATGTACTGATATTTCTCTTTTGTGTATGTGTAGATGTTGTTTTATCAAAGGTTAATACATAGAATACATTGGCTCTCATCAAAGCATGGGAAAGAAAATGAAAAGGAAAAAGTCGATAACAAGTAAGATAACTCTATACATTCTTCATGAAATATTCAGGCAATTGCAAAACATCTCTACTTTCCATAATACCGTTCCATGTGATTTACAATATGCATTTTCATATGATGTAGCAGAATGATTTCTTAAAGCCTTGAATGCAGTGAACGCATATATGAGTTGGTGCTTTAAATTATCCTCCTTTAATTCATAATAGAGTGTAGTTGAACACTACCAACTTCAATTTCCTTATAGAAAACAGTCTAATTTTCAGGGATACATAGGAAATAGACAGATTCCATACATATTAATTACAAGGATTTTGAACTATGGGTTGTATGGTTTAGGTACTACAAGGCAATGACAAGCATTATAACATGGGAAAATATGAAGCAGACATCTGCAAAAACTTGGATGAAAAGAGTTGAGGTAAAATATTTCTTCTCTCTAGATGATTTTTATGCAGTCTAATGTTTACAAAACTAATGAATAAAGAGAAAAAATTGCAAAACTACCGTTTTATTTGAGGTTCTCTTGTAATGTACCAACAAAAATATTTGGCACACTAACTCAGACACTTTAACAAAAAACAGGATAGGTGACCCAAACTAAGATCTGACCAAGGTTTATGGGTTTTATTTAGATATCAAGGAAAGAGTAATGATCATGTTTGGATTAGGATTATATGCACAATGTACAGGGACCTTTTATGGTTTCAAAATCAACGAGACTGAAGTTTACATCCAAGGCACCTGGGCACCCCAACATGTGCAAACTAAACCCCTTGCTTAAGACTTCCTGTCAACCAATGGTGATGTATTTTGGACTTAGACATTAGGATTATATAATCCTCCCTTGTCCATATATAGTTTATTTGATCATCTTTTCTAACTTAGGGAGACATTATTACTGTACTAGAGTGTGGGGAACACATATAGAGGTTAACTGCCACTTACTGCATGTTCATGCATGAGTTTATGTGCCTCTGATACCAATCCCTACATTATAGGAGCCACTATGAGTGCCACCAGCAGCCTCCATCAGTTGGTTGTTGTAGGTAGGCAGTTATGCTAAGTCAACCTTTAGTTACATTCATTTAGATCACTCTCAGTTAGTCTAGCACCAGTTTTGCATGGTTGCATGGGGAAGTGGTGTCTTTTTCCACCTACCTCATCGGTTTAATTGGTTTAACTAGTTTAACTGATTGTAAGATTGTTTAGAAATCAGTAGTTAGACTAGTGGCTCCCATACAGTGATTTAGACACTCTCAGCTAACTAGTCAGTCAGGTTTAGTTGGTAGATTCGAATCTTATCCACGTGATTCAAATTCGCCTTATTGTAACATTGTTGTATACTTATGGGAATAATGAATATATATATTTTTAATTAACTGGTCAATTCTTATCAGATTTGTCTCAAATTTGTCTTGTTCAATGTACATTTTTCTTGATATTCCACTGCACAATTCACCTCCCAATTGCTCTCATTTGCATGTAGATCAATGGTTCAATAATTTAACATTGGAGAGGCTTAAATATATATAATATCAGTCAATTAATCCTTGGGATTTTCACCAGAAATTTTGAGGAAGTTTTGAGAAAGTTTCAAATGAAAACAAGTGAAATTGACTTCTAGGACTTCTCAACTAGCTTAACTTCAGGATGACTCAAACATTGGAAGGAGGTTTCAAATTATCCATTTTAGAGATGGAATGTGTTAATTAAATTTTTAATGAACAATGGTAAGTGGAAGAATCAAATTTGGAGTTATTATGAAGCATTAATGTCTCAACCACTGAAACTAGCTCGATTTATGTAGTAATCTAGCATAGGTGCACAAAATAAGACATAAATCAAACTTTTTTTGCAGAAATAGAATGAACATCAAAGGTATAATATGACATCAATGGAATCCTTCATAGGTTGAATTACATCAGAAAAAAACTCAAGAATAAGAGAGAATACTAGAAGAATCCTCCATGAGAAAAATAATAGAAAGCATGAAGAATTAGATTAGAAGGCTCCTTCAATCACTGTAACAGGATTGAAATTCATTAGATCCGATCATAGGACCTGCAATAATCTCAATGATGAAGACTAGATGTCCTCATCCTCACAATAGAAGCAGGGGCACATATCCCAGCTTGGACTAGGGCACATAACCCAAGTCTAGAGGCAAATAGATCTCAATTCAATTATCAAACTCTCAAAATATGGTAAATTGGTGTGCTCCCCTTTTTTTATAGAGTGGTTGAATTGTTGAGAAAGTAACATAGGCTAGTGCGCCCTCATGAATGGATATGGTTGCCTTGCTTTCATGCTTTCCTTGTTTCTTGCTTTCCTACCTTATTCTACTTTAGCATGCTTTCTACTTGATTTTGTTTTCTACTTTATTCCTACTTTTCCTACCTTTTCTACTTTATCCTACTTTATTCTTCTTTCTTGCTTTGTACTTCTCTTTTTCCTTCCTACTTTATGCTAGCTTTCACTGCTTTATCATGTTTCCTTCATTGTTCTGCTCTCAGCTTTATATGTTTTCTCCTTTCTGCCTCTTTTTGTAAAAACTTCCCTTGGTCAACCCTTGTCTCGTAATGCACCCTCATAGCCCATTATATTTATTATTTTATTAAAATAAAACTTATTCATGAAAATAATTATCTAAAGTGCATCTTCAAACATTAGGAAATAATAATTACTACTTCTAATTAATTTCCTTGTTTCAAAATCTAATCCCCAAAATTTAATGAACTTTTATCCTAAAACCATAGGGACTGAATGGTTAATAGGATGATCCAAGTGTCACCAAAAAATGGGGACATGATAGTCCTCCCCTCCCAAAACTTGCTTGTCCTCAACCAAGGGAAAATATGAATGATGGAACATTTGGACACTTTTTCCAAAAACTTCTACAAGTTGTTGCATACATCATTTGAAATTCATCTCCTTCATAAATGAATCAACTTAAACGACCTTGATTTCAACATAATCCAAGGATAATTGTGTTGCAAGGTTTGGATTTAACTTGTACAAGACATGTAGAATGGCCAACCTCTTCTTGAAACTTCACTTAGGATGGGAATAATCATGCATTGGTAAACTTTCATTCCTATGAAAAAGAGGATATGGGATTTACATTAGGGATTCTACAATGATATTTATTGAAACAAAACTATTATGTACCAAAATATTAATGAAAATCCTCAAGGAAAGAATTGGGAAATTGTGCTTTACCCATTTTTTCTCTAGAAGTTGTAGAGAGTGTAGAAGATAAATATGATCCATTTCATATTGTTGGCATGGGATGCAACCATTTTCGTAATGCAATCCCTCATCACTGAGGCATTTCCATATATCTCTAAGCACAACTATTGGAGTGAAACCAGGTGTGGCAAACATTGAACAAGTTCCCATTACCTTCTTCATTCCTTTGAAAACTCTACCAGAGTCCTCTGCCCATTAGGAATTTCTTTAATTCTTTGGGAATCCATGTATGTTATGAATTGAAATGAATCTCTACATGTTTCACCATCCATACCATGCTCAATCATAGGACCAAAATGCAATATCTCTATCCTTCCAACTTCATGTTCAATAAATTGATATGCAGTGATTTCTCTACCCAAACTCATGACATATATTTCAAACCAAAGGTGCACTTCTTTCAACATTATACTATGAACCAAAACCTAATCAAAGAGTATCAACACAAGCTTACCAAAGTGCTTGACATAGTCTCTTCTCATATAAGATGGTGAAGCCACAGGTGCGCTAATGAAGCCAATTCTCGTGCATAAAAATAAAAAATGGTCATAATGGCAACAAGGAGATGTTTCTTGCAAAAAAAATTGTTTCAATAGAATCTAATGATGATGGAAAAAGTGATGATAAAATTTGGGAGAAGACTTAACCTTATGCATCTCTTCCCTCTTGAGAGGTGTCTCTATCCCACTTTCCGTTACATGAATCTTCCAGCTGAAATAGTTGAGACCAAAGATGATCCCAGGGTCCCAAACAAAACTCATATTAAGGAAGTTTATCCTACTTCCTCCTCTATATTGCTTAATGTCTCCACCAAAAGCCTCATGAAAACTCCCAACCCACCAAGCAAGACAATATTGAGTCCATCCACCATATGATTTTCCATGTAGGAAATCAAACCATTTCTCCTCGTGGATGAACTTCTGATAATGAAGGCTAGATCGCCCTCCTAGATACCACTAAGTATGTTACATTCTCCCAAACTTACATATAATAAATAACACTTTGTCACTCCATGGAATTCCAAGATCCCATGGTTTATGCAACATTTCATCAAAAATAATTGTCATTAGATCCAACAATGTTTGGATCTCACATTGGGCCATTTTTCTTGTTTCATGCATTATTGTTTTCAACATGCCATGAGTGCAAGTTGAATTTCTCTTGCATGCTAATTTGAAATATGTCATATGATTGCACCTCAAATCTTCATGTGTATGTGTATGGGAGGTATCTAATGGCTGCAAAATATATCCTTGTTGATGCTCACATGTCAAGGCAATGTTAGTTATAACAAGTTTTCCATTGCAAACACAAAAGGAACATTTACCTTCCAAAGTATCCATCTCAATGGTGCCTCTGTCCACCCAATTAGTGAGAGAATGAACATTTTTTTTCTGATCCATATGGAATGTGATCAACCACCTTCTTCAAAGCAAAAAATTATTTCCATATAAGCAGCTCATGAGGTCTTCCTTTTAAGGCATGCATGTCAAACAATTCTCTACCTATGCAAGCAAGTTTAGTGCATCTTTGATCCTCCATTTCAGTGATATATTTATCTACCAAATCCTTGAATGGATAATCAATTTTGATTGTTTATTCAAATTTCATGTTCTCATCTATATCTCCCATAGATAACGACTCTTCAATGTCCTTCTGAGGCAAGACAGGTGTGCTTTTCATATCACATGGTATGATCCTACAATCATCATTAGATACTGTGGGAGCCTCCTACTCCTCATTTGATGCCAAGAGAAAGAATCCTTTCACCCAATATTAATTCCCAATTGGTGTGGTTCAAATAGACTGTGGGATGAAGAACTGTGAATCAATCCTTTTCAACTCTCATCCACCAAGCGAGTAAATGCATATACTCCTCCACAGCTTAGTTTGGCAATGGTGTGCTTCTCATCCTCCTCCATGAAGGTGTGCCTTGATCCAAATGGAGATTCAAATTCTTGATCCTTCTCAAGCATTTGCAAATCATCATGTTCCTCATGTACCACCATCACATGAGGTTCTTCCTTTGATCCATGAATGAAATTAGCCATATGGGATGGGTTCATAGAAATGTAGGAGGGAATATGTGATTTCTGCAGAGCCATGACCCAAATAAAAAATGAATAGGTTATAACCCTCGGCTTAGAGAAAAGGGAAAGCATGGTTGTTGCATCTGAGGAAATTACTGACTTTATTACTCGAGAAAAGCAAAAATCTAGCCAGCATGTACAGTACGTGCCTCCACGTAGCCAACGATTCAGTGGATTCATAAACATCACATGGATCATAGCCATCATAGAGGAGAATAATAAATACAACAATAAACCTATATTCACCAACCTCCAAACTAATATACCATAAGATTACATATAACATTACATTATGCCATGATTTTCACAAAGTATACCAACATAAGGGTATAGTCTTAACATATTACATGAACATGAATGTTAGGTCCAATGAACTATAGTGTTAACCATTTAATAAAGTGTTGACCAAGGTCTCTTTGGAGTGAGCTTGCAAGGGCTTAATCCAAACTTTGCATATGATAATCAACAAATTAGTTCCATGTCCTTATATTAATCAATATTCCCACTAAGAATTATGTAACTTGGACTTTCTTCATTGTACCAGAAAAGAAAAATAAACATGCGCTAGCAATGTTGCGAAGACAACAATCCCTAGAACAAATGACATGGGATTAAATATAAGGAACGTTTACTCGAAATAAATCTTAACAATTAATAAACATCGATCACAACAACTAAGTATAATGTTACCTCGTCAAAAAAAAGTAGAAGTCATGATAATTACAAGCTGAGAAGGGAAATAACTACAAGTATACGTACAATGCCATAAAATGAGACCAATGAATACACCCATACAAACTATTTATGTTTCACTAATCCATAATTAGTATCTAGCAATAAAACTACTCGAGATTAGAAGATAGGAGTTTATACATCTCCGATGGCATATACATAAATAATAATAATTAAAAAAATGGGAATTTGAGATGTTACACAACAAGTCTAACCTTGTACTGCTTCTTGCCTCCATCTTCTTCCTTTAACCTATAAACCCATTTATTTTGCATTGCTCTTTTTCCTGCAAGAAACTCAACCAAATCTAAAGTCTGGTTTCTTGCCAATGATTCCATCTCCTCATTCATGCCTTGCTCCCACTTCTTTCTAGTTTCTACTTGCATTGCCTCTTCATAACATTTTGGTTCACCAGAATCAATCATCAATAAATAATACAATGAACAACTTAACCTGGTAGATCTTCTTACATTTACAGGAGTTTGAGATACTTGTTGTTTCTCTTGATTTTCTTTTGCCTTTAGATGTTCATTTTTTTAATTTCATCAAGAACTGTGTACTATGTGTTTTCATTTTCCTCTTTCTTTCCACGCAACCGATCTTTGTACATAACATTTTCATTGAATACTACATCTCTACTCCTAATGATTTTGTGATTTTCATAATCCCATAAACGATAACCAAAATCATCAACCATGTATCCAATAAAGGTACATTTCTTAGATTTAGCCTCAAGTGTTGTTCTATTTTCTTTGTCAATACGGACAAATGCTTCACAACCAAAAGTTCTCAGAAATTAGTAGTTTACCTTTTTACTTTATCAAGACCATATAACTTGTGTTGTATAAGCTAGGACTTGTGTTGTATCAAGTCATGTGGATATTCTATGTGATGTATTACTATTCATGCTCACTAGGTGTTATAAGTCTCATTTAGGGATTATCTACCCCTGGAGTGATTTACTTTAGCATATGACTATATGACCTGGGTATTACATATGATCATTAGTATAGAATGATCCTTCTGAGTATGATATGATAAAGATGATTAATTAATTAAACACATATGGACCATGCAGAATTAATTAATGATAAATGAGATGAGAGCAGAGATAGAGTAAGAATTCGAATTACCCATGTCGGACCTCCACTGAACTCGAATTACAAAGACATCGGTTAAGTCTAAGTTATGGAAAACAAGTTTCAGTTAATTAGGGAATCTACTCCTTGATTTATGCAAAGTGTTTGTTTGTGGATGGAACTGATTTTGAAGCACTAAAGACATTCATTTAAACTCCTAACTAATGGTCAAATAGTTAGTTGATGATTGAGTTCAATTCAGTTCAATTCAATCAGCTCAACCAGTTCACATTCAGTTAAAGGTCGTTAACACTCAATGAATTAATTGAGGGTGCATATCTTCTGCATGGATGAGAATTTCAAGGTGACAACTTGGCACCAATTTAAGGAAGGAACATAAGGTTAATGTATGAATAGTGCACACAGTGTTCATAGTGCACAAAAGCATGAAACCATTCACTACCTCTCATTGTATGATTGAATAAGATTGTTATTAAAGTGTTATGCACTTGGAAAGGATGAGACGGTGTTTTGAGTGATCCCTATTCTCTAGTGTTTCTTTGATATCTCTTATCAGGCAATATGCAAGTGTTGTAAAATCATTCTCTGCAATTATCTATCATACTCAAAGGATTGTTGGGTTTTTTATCCTATGGATTTGGAGGTTTTTCTCAGGGTACATCTAGTGTATTATGGATTGAATGATTTGTGTGTTTTAATTGTTTATGAGATCTATATGCACTAGATTTTATTATAAAAATTTTTAAAGTTCAAGAATCTTTCATTATTGCTCAAACATTGACACTCTCATCCAACAAGCAAGCATATGCATGTACGCATCCACTGGTTAGTTTGACAATGGTGTGCTTCTTAGCCTCCTCCATGAATGTGTGGTTTGCTCCTAATAGAGACTCAAATGCTTGATCCTTCTCAAACATTTGCAAATCAACATGTTCCTCATGTACCACTATCACATGAGGTTCCTCCTTTGATCCAAGAATGCAATCAACCATATGGGATGGCCTGACAGAAGTGTAAGAGGGAAACTGTGATTTCTGCAACTCTTGGTGAAGTTTTTATATCTCCATATTAGACTCCAATAGGGCACTTTGAGTGCTTCTCAAAGAATATTGGGTAGCCATCAACTCATCATTGAGCTGGAAAATCTCCTCCTCGTCCTACAAGGATGCTCCATGCAACATATGAACAAGCTCATACAAGTGATCTATTCTTGAAAGCATATATGAAAAATTACCTTGGATTGGATACATTGGTTTCTATAACGTCTCCAAGGCTTCAAGGAAACATGAATCTTCCAATGAAGCAACTCTCCGACATAGATTTGATACTGAAGCATGAGTGTCATGGAGAATGTGTAAGGATTTCTTGATCTTCATTTTACCCAACTGTAATGACCCTACTAGGTAGGAATGCTCATGAGAGTGAACCTTCTCCTCATTATCTGCAGAATCAACCTCATGAAGCTCAATAGGTGAAGTGGAAGTAGATCATGGGTCTTTTCCTTCAGTTACAAGGTATGTTCAAAGGAATGTGTACTTGCAACAATCTCCTCAATATGAATCTCTAGGTCACCAACATAGAGGAATGAACATTTACTAGTAGATCTCTTCATTATATCTTGGTTCCCATCAGTAGGTACATCAACCCTTAGGCACCCATCAATAGGAACCTCACCATGATACCCATCAGTATGTATCTCATCACAACATCCATCAGTAGATGCTCTACTATCCATGTCTAGAATGTCTAGATCTTCTTTTAGACACCCTTCTCCTTTACTGCCAACATCTTGAAATGACTTTTACTCCCCTTTATTTATATTTTCTTCATTCCTACCACAAACAAGATGATTTCTACCCTCTTCATGCTCCTCCAAAGGTGGATCTTCAATTGTGGATTCACCCTTTTCTAAATCACTTTCTTCACAAAGATTTGATGTAGAACACTTCGATGGTGAGACTTCATTTTGTTGCAACCTTTGCTCCACTTCTTTGCACACATTGTTGACAATATGTTCCACTCTACTCTAATTTGAGTTTCTAAAAGGATCCCTTTTTCTGAACACAATACTAATCTCAATTTCACAAAACTCTCGAAAAGACAAGCATTCAAGGATATCTTTTCTTAATGCTTGATATCTTTGGATTACTCATAAGGATCAACTTTTAGTGGCTTTCCTCCAAAGAATATTGTGCCACCAATAGCATCAAACATTGGTGGTTCATCCCCTCTATATTCACTCTACACTTGGTTACAAAAGTAACCATCCTCATCACGTGGTAGTCCTCCATCTATGTAGACAAATTCTTCTTCCTCATCTGGCTCCAAATCTACATCACCTACTGGTATGAGCCTCATAAATTCCAACTTGAAGTTGTGATCTGCAACATTTCTTCAAATGAAAGCTTACTTTCCATAGGAGTAGAGGAAAGTGCTATGATACCACTGTAATGTACCAACTAAGATATTTGATACACTAACTCAAACACTTTAACAAATAGCAGGATAGGTGACCCAAACTAAGATCTGATAAAGGTTTAGGGGTTTTATTCAGAGATCAAGGCAAGAGTAAGGATCATTCTTGGCTTAGATTCTATGCACAATGTACTGGGACCTTTTATAGTTTCAAAATAAGCGAGCCTGAAGTTTACTTCCAAGGCTCCTGGGCACCTCAACATATGAAAACTAAACCTCTTGATTAACACTTCATTTCAACTAATGGTGATGTATTTTGGACTTGTAGAGGCTTAAAGATAGAATATCAGTCAATTAATCCTTGGGGTTTGCACCAAAAAGTCTGAGGAAGTTTTGAGAAGGTTTCAAAGGAAAACTAGTGAAAGTGACTTCTAGGACTACTCAACTAGCTTAAATTCAAGATGACTCAAATAGTCCAAGGAGGTTTTGAATTATCCATTTCAATGATGGAATGTGTTAATTAACTTGTGAATGAATAGCAGCAAGTGGAAGAATTGAATTTGGAGTTTTTATGAATCATTAATGACTCAAACAGAAACTAGCTCAATTTATGTAGTAATCTAGCATATGTGCACACAATAGAACATAAATAAGACTTTTTATTTATTGCAGCAATAAAATGAACATCATAGGTTTGATATGACATCAATGGAAGCCTTCGTAGGATGAATTACATCAGAAATAGAACTCAATAATAAGAGAGAAGAATGGAAGAATCCTCCACGAGAAAAATACTAGAAAGCAAGAAGAATTGGACTGGAAGGATTCTTCAATCACTGTAACAAGATTTAACTTCACTAGATTTGATCATAGGAATTGCAATAATATCAATTATGAATATTGGATGACCTCATCCTCACAATAGAAGTATGGGCACATCTCCCAAGTCTAGGGGTAAATAGCTCTCAATTCAATTAGCAAACTATCAAAAGATGGTAAAGTGGTGTGCTCCTGTTTTTTTATGGAGTGGATGACTTGTTGAGAAAATAGCATATGTTAGTGCACCTTCATGGATGAATAAGGTTTCCTTTCTTTCATGCTTTCTTTTTTTCTTTGCTTTTCTACCCTATTATGCTTTAGCCTGCTTTCTACTTTATTCTGCTTTCTGCTTTATTCCTGCTTTTCCAGCTTTTCCTACCTTTCCTGCTTTCGCCTGCTTTATTCTGCTTTCCTGCTTTGTACTGTTTTTCTTTCTTCCTACTTTATGCCAACTTTCACTAATTTATCATGTTTCCTTCTTTTTTCTACTTTGAACTTTAGATGTTTTCTCATTTCTTCCTATTTTTCTAAAAAGTTCCCTTGGTCAACCCTTATCTCCTAATGTGCCCTAATGGCCCATTATCTTTATTATTTTATTTAAATAAAAACTTACTCATGAAAAATAATTATCTAAAGTGCATCTTCAAACATTATGAAATAATAATTACTACTAACTAATTTCCTTGTTTCAAAATCTAATCCCAAGCATTTAATGTTTTTTTCTCCTAGGGACTGAATGGCTAATAGGATGATCCATATGTCACTAAAAAATGGGGACATGAAATCTATGGTATATGTGTCCTTACTCTCATTACCGACATGTATAACATCTGTGAGATAGAGATGGTTTATGAGGCATTACTATCACCAAAACATTTCCCAATATGGAAACAGAATTTGGGGTTTAAGTCTCCAAGTTGATGTGTTAGCATCCTCACTCTCTCTTGTACTAACATAATTGGGGGTTTAATTGTAGCGCCTTGTGGGCCCTCTTTACCTTGTGGTCATTATCTATGTGATATCTGGAAGTGTAAGTTATCTTAATATAGTGGTGTTGGTACCAAAATCTTCCCTATTAAATTTTAACTTTCCAGCAACGCGCATGTTAAGAGGGACCCTGATTTTTCGCTACCAAAAGTTTAAACATCCAATGATATTTTTGTTAAAGTCTTGAGTTTTAGTGTCAACTTGGTCACTTTCTTATCGCCTCAAACTTTCTTCTTAATCACTTTGTTATGTATGTCTTTGGCCTTGTTTTCTTTGTTTGCCCATAGAGTTATCCATTTTATCAAACTCTTATCCATTTGTAAATTCTGCCATAAGTCAACCAAAGTATTATTATATCATTTTCTTTTAATAATTATTATTATTTTAAAATAAATAAATAAAAGGTCTTTTTCATCTTTTTGTTTTAAAATAATAATCTTTATTTTAAAAAAAATAAAAATTAAAAACAAAAGATATTATTATAAAAATAATATTTGCTTTTTAACCCATTAAGTTTTACTTGTCATGTACGAGGAGACAGGTGCGGGTGGGATAATCTTTGATCCCGAAGGAAATATAGTGTCGTCATATGCTTGGGGACTTGGTCGAAAAACCAATAACAAATCTGAATGGCTTGCGCTCTTCTTCAGAATGAATCTAATGAAGCAACTCAATATCACGAAAATCACTGCTCTAGGAGACTCCAAGCAAGTAACCTTCAAAATGATCAATGGCTACAACAAAGGAGTAGTCAAAATAAAAAGAATTTATGAGCACATACGAAAAGTCACTACAAACGTTCAAGTATCCTATCTCCATATCCTCTGAGGTGTTTCCACCTTTCACAGACCTGGGGGGGATGTGGCAGAAATATTCAAACCACTATGTGTGTCCTTGGGGGCAAGTCTCAAGTCAAGGCTGTCACCTTGTTCTTGACTCCTTCGTTTAGGCTCAACTCCTAACGAAGCCAAGGGGGGTAGACCCTATTAAGTTACTCAGGCAAATTACTTTAGTATGATGGTATTAAATTTAATAAGTTTCTTAGGAGTTTGGAATTAACAATTGAGAACCACAGATGACAAGATAAAAAATAAGCACAAGTAAGCACAATGCTGACACACAATATATATATCGAAAGAAGTAAGCAAATAACCAGTGCCTTAAAATGGAGTCACAAAATAATTAAATGCACTTTCATGTGCTTGGAGTGAATGTTTTTCAATTGTCTCTTGGTACGTTTTAAGTTAATATGAAAAAATGAGTGGATTAAATTAGGCGAAGGGGGACACCAGATATACCCGAGGGGTACTTGGAGTATGTCCAAAAATAAAACCTTCACGGCTACCCGCAAGGAATGTGTGGGCTGAATGGAGTCTTTGAGACTGTGTTCATAACACACCCGCTAGGGTGTAACATAGATCGGCACCCTGAGGTCACTATCCAGGAGTTCCCACTTCCTTTGGGTATTTTTCCACCGCTTACGGTTTGTTCAAGGCGTTGGATTTTCGCCTGATGGTAGTTAATTGGGGAAAGTGAAACCTAATTAATCTAGTCACTCACGTTGCTTTTGATGCATCCAGACTGATCAGACGAACCGCAGCCAAAATGCAGAGCATACACACCAGAGTCTTTGTAATTTTTAGTAAATTTTAATCGATGTGTTTTTATTAAAAAATAAAACCCTCCAGGAACCTCTTTCGGTCCAAGTGGACCTCAATCGGGGAATCAAGGAAGGGGTTTATTTTAAATTATTGCTTGCAGAAATTAAAATTAAATAATGAAGCATCAAAAATAAAAACAAACCACAGGTTCTCTAATTAAATCTACCATGATCCTCTTTCACCTTTCGGTTCAATCTAGATTCGTGGGGTAAGTGTTCAAGTTACTTTGACCTTATGATATGGAAGATATGATAAAAGTAATCAAAGTATACTATTTTGCATAAATGAAACTAATCTAGAGCAAAAAAATAAGAAAATGAAAAAAAAGGAAAAAAAGGACGTGAATCCCCCCAGGGGGGATGGGGAATGAGCTCGAAAGAGCCTATTTGGAAATATTTTTTTATTTCCAACGGTTAAAATATCATCAAATTCATATGATTTATGCCTCTTGGTTCTTATACAGAAGGAAACCAAGATCTTACAGAGTGCAAAAAATTAAAAAGATTTCAGTCAAAAAGGGAGACCCCTAGGGGATTCGAATGGCCCAAAAGTCACTTTCGAACAGCATCTCCTCCTATTTTTTGTTATACCTACTAAAAACTAGAAATCTTATTAGACTGAAATATTTCCAATAGCACTCTGAAAGTACCTTTGGGTCAGCTTACTTTTAACAAAAATAAACTAAGTTAAAACTAGTTTAAAAAGGCAAAAAGGGAACCAAGGAAAGCAAACTTTCCTTGGGATATTGGCTTGCCTTTTAGGAATCCAATATGATGTGCATTTATTTCTATATTTATCTTTTATAATAGAAAACAGAAATCTAATGCATACAAGCTACAAATTCTCTTTAAAATGTCATGCAAAAATGACGATTTCCCTAAAGCTAGATCTACAATGCTTATGAAACCTTTTAAGAACAAGATCTAGATTATGAGATTTAAGAAGATATATCTATGTTAAATTTCATTCTAATATGATAGATCTAAACAAATCAAAGCTATGAACCAAGTAACCGAGTAGATTTTAAATTTTGAGAGGAGAAAGAGAAGAAGAAAAGCCTGTAGCCATGAAGATCAACCGTGGAGCTTTCCGGTGGAATGTCGAGGGACTATGCCTTTGATAAAGTTTTGGAGAAAGTGAGGAAGAAAACTAGATCAAAACCCTATCCAAGCTACGAATCTGCAACTAATCCAAAGGCTTGCCAAAAAGCTTGTGAGATACGGTTAATACACAAAGAGAGATATTAGAATAGCATGCATATAAACTTATAAAACATGTTAAATCTAGATCTCTAGACATGCATAAAAGAAAAAGAGATAGCCAATAAACTTATTAACATATTCATTTCCTATCAAGATCATAATAAACTTATTATCAATCTTTTAGCACTGGATCCACAATATCAAAATAAGCAAGTTATGAACACAGATACAGGTTACCTCAGTGAAACATGGCAATGCTCATCCACACATAATAACATGACACCATCTTGCCTCTAAAGATTTTCTTTATTTCAACATGAAAAATATAGCAACATTACAATAGCAACAGCTCCTCAATCTGACTCTAACTAGCTTAGAACGGAGGAAACTGTGCTTTATTTATAGCAAAAACTGAAACCCTAACCCAGAGGGGGTGCATGCCTGATTGAAAGAGAGACTGAAGCTGTCAAAGAGTCAAGCCAAGCCTGATCCAATGATGAACTGATTCTAATCCGATGATGAACTGAGTCTAATCTAATGAATTGAGTCTAACTGGACTAAAACTGCAAATAAGAGTGACACCTCACCCAGCGAGCTGAGTCTGATCTGATGATGAACTGAGTCTAACTGGATGAACTAAGTCTAACTGAACTAGAACTACAAATCGGAGTGACACCTCACTCAGTGAACTGAGCCAACCAACAAACAACTCCCAGTTTGATCCACATGTGTGGAGGAGAGAAAAAGGAGGGTGCAACCCTAGATCCGCATGAGCCAGTTAAGCTCCTCTTTAGCCCACATCATGCATTCAGTCAAGGAGTGGGAACTTCCGATCAAGCTGAAGCCAATGAGACTGAATTCGGTCCAAAAGGAGCAAAATCCATTGATTTAGGAATTTGGATTTGCGCCATTATTTAATTAATTTTTAATTAAATTAATTAATATTTGATTTTTTGGGGATTTTCTCAACTGAGTGATGGAAAAATCACTCAAAACTTAGGAAAAGTGGGTTTATGGGTTATTGGGTGCTCTGAGTTAGAAAATGAGCACCCCCATGACTGAATCTGACTTTTAACCCCACTTTTATTACAAGACCAATTTTTTCAATTAGACTATTAAAAAATAACCTAAGTTTTGTGGAAAAGTTAAAATTAAAAAATTAAAAAAAAACAAAACCTAGGGGGACTTAGCACATATTCATATGACTCGACCATAATGCCTGGAATGTTTATACATTGACACACAGACTCTAATAACCTCAATAGGCCTAAATGCCAAGCCGACCACCCCAACTTAGAGGTATTGAGTGAAAAACTCAAAAATTATCAGTCGTTTATTCAACAACCAATAATAACCAAGGGAAAAAACACTCTGGGCTGATCGGAATGACAAATAAAGTCCAAGAGACCGAGTCTTTTACAGACACTACCATGCTAGAACATTTTATTACAACTCCCCCAAGGGGGTATGAACATGTGGTAGATAATAATAAAAACACTTCCGAGAAGCAAGTCTGAAGGTCTTCTGAAGTCTGAACAAATCATCTTTGTTTGGTTCATCAAGCTCACTTGATAACACCGACTAAGTACAACTTAGGTGGTAACATCTGGCTCCAACTACGGGACATGTGCTTGATCTGGTCATAGGGCAATGAGAGGATACGAGAACACCAAAATCTCTGGTTTATATACCTTGTAAAAACATCTCAACTTGACAAGAAAATATCAGTATCACAAGCTTTATATAAAATCCAAATGAACAATTAAGCTTATTTATTTAAACAAAATAAATGTAGCTAATTAATGAAAGAAAAATTTTATTATAGCCAAGTACAAAATGGAAATGTAGAAAGTAAATGCTTTCTTTTAAGGAGCTTATTTTCCTATTCTAAGCATGATATAAAAATGTTAGGTGTAATAAAAAATCCAATGTAACCACCTAAGAATTTTATTAACATAAAAAAAAATTCCTTCTCTTTGGTTACCAGCCAAAGTAAGGATACTTTATTGAGAAAATGCAAACCTGTGTGATGATCCGGAATGGGTGGGCTGGATGGCAAATCATAGGCATGAATAATGTCATCAAAATTCTTCCCAAACTAGTAGGTTCTTGCGCAAGCTGCTTCTATCCATGACTGGATAGGGTTGATATACAAATCAGAATGATGAGGTAGATTGATTGCACCATCATACTAATCATCAAGGCTTACCAGATGATAACTCATTGTATAAGCCCCAAGCGGCTCCAAATCATAAGGAAACTATATATGTGAAGATGATAGTTGAGACTGATATTCCACTAACTGCATCACATCTAACTTTTCACAACACTGCTTCTCAATGTATTCATTAATGTTAACTTTGTGCGGCTCTGAATGATATGACTCTGAATGATCATATAAGAGTTTTGAATGCTCATCTTCCATACTAGGATTTTACTGGGTCTCCAGATCCACACTTCCCTCTATGGAAGTATAGTATATTGGACTTCCACAAATTTCTAAATAGACACTCCCCTTGTTGGATATAGCATAGATGGGATTCTCAATAAGATATTCACAAAAATTCCAATAGTCATCTTTGTCATCTATGTCAGATGTGATGGATTATCCATTGCTGATATCAAGTTCTCTTTGTCTTCATTACTGATATATGGCTTAGAGTGATCATATGGATAAACTGCATGCTCCTTTTCCATATCAAAATTTCCCAAGGCCACAAGGTCCATGCTCTCTCCTTTAGATATGCCATAGACAAGAGAATCAACAAAACCATCAAAAGTTTTTGGTTCATTATTTTCCTCTTTGTACATGTCATAGACTGGATTTTCCATGAATGTCCAGGACTCCTCTTCAACATCTTTGTCAAACATAAGGGAGTCTTCGTCACTTGTATCATGCTCCAAGTTATACTTGTCCTCATTTTCATACTCATCTTCTTCAGAAAATTGGGAACAGTGTAGTAAACCTTCCAAACTGTCATCATTATATGGAGAACAGGTAGGAGTCCCATCATGCACATTACGGTTTTCATCATAAGTCTCACTATAAGATTCTGCAATGGTTTCATCCTTATGTAGATCTGGAGTACAAATGTGATCATCATCACTAAAATAATAATGAAAGCATTCTCAATCATCACTATTCCCAATTGTTGTTACATGAGGAGGGTCTTCAACAATTTTTTCAACTAATGGCTCTTCATGCACAGACTCAATGGGATCATAATGGATTTCTGAATGTTGGGTGTTGTACACCATGTTGATACTACCTATCTCAAGATATTACGTATGAAACTCTTTATAAGGAAAGAAGTACTTCAAATTGGTCTTAATGAATGATTTAGCATCGAATGATTCAATATCATTCCCATCATAATGCCACTGCTTCAAAAATATTTTGAAGAATTTTGCAAGGGAAGTAATAGATTTCTCAGGAAAACACTCATGAAGCAAACATGAAGCGTCCCCTTGTAGAGAATGAGAAAATATCGCCATCATATGATCCTCATGTTGAATGTTGTTTTTACTCATATGTGACAGAAAAATCATAACATGGAATCTGGCTGAGTTATCATTATCTTCTCCTCGAAAGCCTGGAAGGGAAGTAGATGTCATTTCACTAACGAGACGATTAGGAAATCTAGGGATCCTAGAGAAATCAATGGGAGGACAATCACAGGAAACTCGAGCAACAATTTCTATTCTTTTAATATCCTTATCAAGAATAAGTGATCATGGAGAATGTCTGGAACTAAAGAATGGAGTTGAGCTTTAAATTTCACGGTTATGTGGCCTCACCTACACACAATCAATCTCCAAAAAAAAAATTATGAGAAACAAGGGTTTTATCCCTTCAATGGAGTCGCCATGTGAGAATAAAAATATACATTTAAGAAATCTCACAAAAATATTTTTTTCTTTTATTTGTAAAAAATAAAAAACTAAAAAATGTCAGTTGAGTCGCCATATGAAAATTAAAGATCCACTCTAAACATTCATCAAACAAAGTAAAAACAAAAAGGAAGAAAACAAAAGTCGTACTCCGGGAATAAAAAGATTTATCCCCGTCAACGGTGCCAAAAAAAATTTGCGCCTTTCACACACCTGGGGGGGACATGGCAGAGATCTTCAAGCCACTCTATGTGTCATTGGGGGAAAGTCTCGAGTTAAGGCTGTCACCTTGTTCTTGAATCCTTTGTTTAGGCTCAACTCCTAACGAAGCCAAGCGGGGTAGACCCTATTAAGTTACTAAGGCTAATTACTTTAGTATGATGGTATTCAATTGAATAAGTTTCTTAGGAGTTTGGAATTAACAATTGAGAACCACAGATGACAAGATAAAAAATAAGCACAAGTAAGCACAATGCTGACACACAATATATATATCAAAAGAAGTAAACAAATAACCAGTGCCTTAAAATGGAGTCACAAAATAATTAAATGTACTTGCATGTGCTTGGAGTGAATGTGTTGTGATTGTCTCCTGGTACATTTTAAGTTAATATGAAAAAATGAGAGCATTAAATTAGGCGAAGGGGGACACCAGATATACCCAAGGGGTACTTGGAGTATGTACAAAAATAAAACCTTCACAGCTACCTGCAAGGAATGTGTGGGCTGAATGGAGTCTCTGAGACTATGTTCATAATACACCCGCTAGGGTGTAATAGAGATCGATGCCCCGAGGTCATTGTCCAGGAGTTCCCACTTCCTTTGGGTATTTTTCCACTGCTTACGGTTTGTTCAAGGCGTTGGATTTTTTCCTGATGGTGGTTAATTGGGGAAAGTGAAACCTAGTTAATCTAATCACTCACGTTGCTTTTGATGTAGCTAGACTGATCGGATGAACCGCAGCCAAAACGCAGAGCATACACACCGGAGTCTTTGTAATTTTTAGTCAATTTTAATCAATGTGTTTTTATTAAAAAATAAAACCCTCCAGGAACCTCTTTCGGTCCAAGTGGACCTAAATTAGGGAATCAAGGACAGGGTTTGTTTTAAATTATTGCTTGCAGAAATTAACTGTAAATAATGAAGTAGCAAAAATAAAACAAACCACAGGTTCTCTAATTAAATCTACCACGATTCTCTTTCACCTTTCGGTTCAATCGGGATTTGTGGGGTAAGCATTCAAGTTACTTTGACCTTATGATATGGAAGATATGATAAAAGCAATCAAAGTATTTTTTTTTGCATAAATGAAACTAATCTAGAGCGAAAAAATAAGAAAATGCAAAAAAGAAAAAAAGGAAGTGAATCCCTCCAAGGGGGATGGGGAATGGGGAATGGGCTCGAAAGAGCCTATTCGAAATTATTTTTTATTACCAGCGGTTACAATATCAGCAAATTGATATGATGCCTCTTGGTTCTTATACAAAATGAAACCAAGAGCTCACAAAGTGTAAAAATTAAAGATTTCAGTCAAAAAAGGAGACCCCTGGGGGGATTCAAATGGCCCAAAAGTCACTTTCGAACAACAACTCCTCATCTTTTCTATTATACCTGCTAAAAAATGGCAAGCTTATTGTTCAGGTACACAGGGTACTCCCAAAATACCGAACACCTTGAGCAACCGCTTCACACAAATAGATCACAGATCAACACACTGATGTTTCTCATGTGGTTAAAACCCTCGAGAGGGAAACAGTCCATGGCCCCAGCCAAATATCTACTTGGAGCAATTTATTATGCAAAAGAAAGAAAGTTACATGAGCTTCTCATAATCGATCAACTAGCCAAGGACCCTCTATGCTCTTTAAATAGAGATCATAGACCAATCAGGTGTTAAGCCACGAATCAATGGTAGGTATGATCTAAGAGAAGTTGAACTGTCGGATCACTCTATGTCTAGAACATATCGTGACCATCGGATTAGAATGTTTACAAATGCATACTAATGCATACTAAAGAAACACACTTTTACCTAATGGATATATTACACAAGTTGATCTTAACTAACTCCTAAGTGTCTAAATATCATAACATCCCCCCTTAATAACAACTTGGGATAGGATTGAAGGATTTACAAAAGTGACACTCTTAGGAGAAGGAAGGAGCCATTAGAGCCTGTCCCCCCTTAAGGACACATTCCTGAACTCCTAACATAGACCAAAGTTTAGAAAACTTCGCTTCTATAAGAGACTTGGTGAAGATGTCTGCAACTTGATCATCTGTAGGGAAATAGAGAACTTCAATAACACTATCATGAACAAGATTTCTAATGAAGTGCATGTGTAGCTCAATGTGTTTGCTACGCTGATGTAGAACTAGATCTTTGGCAAGCTTTATGGCACTTTGATTATCGCACCAAAGTGGAGTAGGTTGTTGTTGCTCGAATCCAAACTCTAAAAGGATCTGTCGAAGCCATAAAGATTCCTGACTGGCATTGACTATGGCTCGATATTCTGCTTCTGCTGAAGAAAGAGCAAGAGCTTGTTGTTTCTTACAAGCCCAAGTGACAGGTCCAGATCCCAGACTAAAAAAATAACCTACAGTAGACTTCCGATCATCAGGATCGTCGGCCCAATCTGAATTAGTGAAACCAACCAACAAAGGTTTCCCCCCTGTACTGTAATGAATTCCAAACTGAATTGTACCTTGAATATATCGAAGTATTCTTTTTGTTGCTTTCCAATGACTTTCATGAGGAGTTTGCATATAACGGGCAACACGACCAACGGCAAAGGAAAGGTCAGGACAGGAATGAGTCAAGTATAAAACACTACCAACAAGCTGACGATACAAGGTGGCATCTACTTCAGGGGAAGTACAAGTGGCAGAACGTTTGACTCCAAACTGGAAGGGAGAAGGGGGCTAGTTTACAATATTCCATGTGGAAGTGACGAAGAAGGTCACAAGCATACTTAGACTGGGAAATAAATATTCCTTCTTTGGTTTGCAAGACTTGGAGACCAAGAAAATAATGCAAATGTCCTAAGTCTAACATTTCAAAATTTTGCTTAAGACTGGATTTCACATGGGTTATGAGTTTAGGGTCACTACCAGTAAGGATAAGATCATCAACATAAAGAACAAGTATGATGAGATGGTTTCCTACTTTCTTGGTATAGACATTGGGGTCAGAATGGCATCTAGAAAAACTAGTGTCAAGGAGAAAGCTATCCATTTTGGCATACCAAACTCTACAAGCTTGCTTAAGGCCATATAAGGATTTCTTAGGGAGACAAACAAGGATAGAGTTATTCTAAACATATCCAGAAGGTTGTTCCATGTAAATTTCCTCATGTAAATCACTATGTAAGAAGGCATACTTGACATCCATTTGATGGACTTCTTAGTTATGTAAAGTTGCAAGGGAAAGAACAAGGCGGATGGAGTTCATTTTTGCTACAGGGGTAAAGGTTTCATTGTAGTCAATCCCTTCAACTTGGGAAAAACCTTTGGAAACTAACCTTGCCTTAACCTTGCCTTAATTCTTTCAACACTTCCATCTGATGCATACATAGTTCTATAGACCCATTTACATCTGACAAGTTTTCTTCCTTTTGGAAGAGGAACAAGATCCCAAGTATCGTTCGCCATTAAGGAGCGATATTCTTCATCCATAGCTGCATCCCAATATGGATTTCCTGAAGCTTCTGCAAAAGTTTCTGGATCATGATTCTCGGAAACTTGAGCCAAAAGAGAAGAGGCTCGCTGAAACTAAGAATGTGTTCGACGTTGATCTCTAGGATCACCGGCAAGATCACCACCCGCTTCACATGTTGAACGGACCCATCGAGGAAGTATTGGTGTTGGTGCAATTGGAGGAACATGAGCAGGCAGAGGTGGATTTTCATCCTCACTGTCATCATCAAAAACTGGAGTTGGAAACCTGTCAAGGAAGATGGAAGAAGAAGAAGAAGGCACAATCACCGAATCAGGCTCGTGGGCCAAAGATGGCACACCCGCCTAGTTAGGCTCGCAGGCCAAGAGATTTTCATCAAATTTAACATCTCTGCTAATGATTATATCATGTGAATGGGGTAGAAGAAGTCTATAACCTTTTACATCTTCAGAATATCCAAAAAATATGTGCTTTTCACTTTTAGGCTGCAATGCTTTCCGTTTTTCATCTGGAATGTGAGCCCATGCTTTACAACCAAACACACGAAAGTGACTTACATCTGGTTTAATTTTACTCTATGCTTCTACCAGTGTTATACCTTGTAAAAATTTAGTGGGTGTGCGATTAACTATGTAATTTGCAAAATTTATGGCCTCAGCCCAATATTGAAGACTTAGTCCCTTAGATTGGATCATACAATTAGCCATTTCTTTTAAATTGCGGTTCTTCCGTTCAGCTACACCATTTTTTTGAGGTGTATATGGAACAGTGTGTTGTTGTTGGATCCTTGTTCAGTGCAGAAAGTAGTGAACTTGTTGTTAACATATTTTCCTCCAATGTCATATTCTAACTTAATAATTTGATGACCAGATTGTTTTTCAACAAGGGCCTTGTAGGCCAAGAACATGTTAAATACTTCGCTCTTAAGTTTTAAGAAGTAAACCCAAGTGCGTCTGGAGTAGTCATCAATGAAAGTTAAGAAATATTTGAAACCAGAAAAGGAAGCAGATGGAAGAGGACCACACAAGTCACTATGCACAAGATCCAAAGGAACCGAGGCGTGCCAAGAGGCACATTTGTCAAAATTGTCTCGATGATGTTTTCCAAGTACACAACTAGAACAAACACCATCCTTGCAAGATACCATTGGAAGACCTGTCACCATATTGTCTTTACATAGTTGTTGCAATGAGTGATAATTTAAGTGACCAAATTGCTCATGTCAAAGTTTGTTCAAGTTATCACTATGAGCAACAAAAACTGAAGGAAAAGGTGATAACCAAAGTTGTTAAATTTTTACAACTTGGTAATATCATCAATATTTCCAGTAGCAAGGACATTTTGAGGATTTTTAAAATCCTTGATTACAACTTGGTGAGGTGTAAAAGTCACAGTTTTACCTTCACCTGAATGAGTAATTTGATAGACTGATAACAAATTGCAGGAAATTTTTGGAACACATAGCACATCACTGAAATGACCATTTTCTACTGGAACTGTACCAGATCCTACAACACTTAGAGATCTATCATCACCAACAAGTATTTGTTTGGTGTTACATTCATGCATAGTAAAAAATATGGCTTGATCCTTAGCCATATGATAAGATGCTCCAGAATCAATAAACCATTCATTTGAAGTAGAAGAAGAAGATGCAGTATAAGAGTAACCAAAAGCACAAAGTGCATGTCCATGAGAGTTAGATTCTGAAGACGAATCTATGCTAATGTGGTGCTTCTTCATTGCTACTTCCAAGGCTGCCATCTTCTTGAAACACTTAGATTCATCATGATTATTTTTCCCACAAAAATTTCAATGACGTTTAGTCTTCTTTCTTTTTTGCTTGGATCCTTTGTTAATTTTTAAAGAAGGAGCTAACTGAGAGGCTTTGCGACCCTTGTTGTTTGGCTTATTATTGCGAAAATTCAATTTCTTGGGAGGCTTGGACTTTTCTTTCTATTGGGACAATAAGGCTTTCCCAGATGTATCTACATTGTTAATTATTCCAAGATGAATGAGCTTATCTTGCTCTCTAATTAAGGAATCACAAAAGGATTCAAGACTAGGCTCTTGATAGCTAGCTGAAGTCAAGGATTATTTCATGGAGTAGAATGTCGATACAAAAACAGAATATGCAGGTCCAAGTTTGGAAAGAATATGATAAATACATTGTTTGTCTTCTTTCTTAATATTGCATTCTGCACATAAGAGTCTAAGAGTTTTATACTTAGATAAATAGTCTTGAATGCATGAAAAATCATTTGGATTCAAGGAAAGCAACCCATTCTCAAGTTGATGACCCCGAATTTTATTGTGTTTACCAAACACAAATTCCAACTTTTCCCAAGCTTTATCAAGTTCATCAATTCCAGATATGTGGAATCGTAAATCAGTAGAGACTGACATCCCAATCAATCCACGAGCTTCATCACATATATTTTTCCATTTAATTTTCTTATCATCATCAGTGGGTTATGTTTCTTTCCCTGAGGTTATCCTGAAAAGCCCCCTACTTTGTAGAACATTCTCTATATGAGATTTCCATGAGAAATAGTTAGAACTTGTAAGTATAATATCACAAGGGGCGGCCATATTGTAAAATAATGGCTGAAAAAATAGAAACTAACTATCTGGTTGCAAAGAGATCGAAAAAATATGCGGTTTAAAAAAAAACGGCACTGAAAACTGATTCTGGATGATGAAGTTATGCTTGATCAAAGAAAATGTTGAAGATGTCTCCAATAGTGACGTGGCAGATATTAACTTGACCAACTAAAAAAAAGAACCCCCCTCTTCCCAAGATCAACCTTTGACAATCACTTTACAATAAAGTTGTTTTGAAATTAATCACTTTTGTAGAATAAGTGAGGTTCACTTTCACAATAATGTTACTTTTAAATAGTGCGGCAATCAATTAAAAGACTTAAGTGACTCACTTTTTATTTTATTTTATTTATGTGAGATGCACTTTTACATTAAAGTAACTCGAAAATAGAAATTGCATACACTAAAAAGTAGCTTAATAAGACTTGAACTCAAGACCTATTAAGGAATAAAGCAACTTTGGACCAAGTGAGCTAAGTTTAAAAGGTACGTAAAATAATGGAAAGAGGAAGAGGGATTTTTTTTAACTCTTCTCTCTCGTTCTCCGTGCTTGTCTTTTTTTTCCTGCAAATAACAAAAAAAACAAAAAACAAAACACAAAAAAAAACTTTTTCCACACAAAGGGGTTAGATCTTGGTTAGCTTACCCGGAAAGTCTACGTTTTCAAGTTTTTTCGTTGTTTCTGATTTGTCGTGATCGCACAAAGTGCACAGCAAAGAGCATACGTAGCCAAGGAGACAAGAAAAAAAAACTTTCCCTTACTGTTTCTGATTCGCCGCGATGGCGCAAGCTGCACGGCAAAGACCATACGCAGTCAGGGAAGGCAACAGTCCATGACTAAAACAAAAAAGGTCTAATAATAAGGAAGGAGGAATTCAAGCCTATCCCCCCTTAAGGACACATTCCTGAACTCCTAACATAGACCGAAGTTTAGAAAACTTCGCTTCTATAAGAGACTTGGTGAAAATTTCTGCAACTTAATCATCTATAGGGCAATAGAGAACTTCAATAACACTATCATGAACAAGATTTCTGATGAAGTGCATGTGTAGCTCAATGTGTTTACTGCTCTGATTCCATGTAAGGTTTGTCATTACACCAAAACCTGCAGATGTTGGTGAACATTTGAAACCCAGCACAAGGCCCTATCACTAGGAGTGGTGGTTAAACCACTTGTTTTATATTCCCAGAGGTGCTATTGGAAACATTTACCATCATACACACTCTTTTTGGTCAAATTGGCCTAGTTAAACCACTATCCTAAGTATAATTGACATTAATTGACATCAGTTGAGCATTAATTGCCATCATCCAGTCACACCCACGCCTTCCTACAGTCAAGGAGGCTAACTTAGCCTTCTCCTACAGTCAAGGAGGCTAATTGGAGCACTCCGGGGGTGATCTGAGTGATATTAATGCACCTAATTGCTAACTGGTGGTTACAATCAGTTCAACCAGTCAGTTAAGGCACCTCCTCTCATTAAATATATTATTTAATGATTATTTAATGATTATTTATTATTATTTAATGATCTGGAGTCAACAGGGTGCCTCCACCAACTTCTGATGGTCAGTTCAGCTTCAGTTAACCTCATCATTGAAGTCATGGAGCACTAGCACTTGATGGTTGGCTTGCTATGACATGTGTTTGATCTCCTTCAGTTGAGATTCAATCATTTATTGCACTCCGACTTTAGTTAAGGTTTGGTGAGTCAATTAGGGTTTTTGTCAAGTGGTTAACTAAGTGTGATTGAATGGCTAAGAGTCAGTTAAGCCAGACTCACTCATTGAATTCGAATTGTCTCCTTAGGTATTCGAATTCCTCATGGACTCAAGCTATTGCTTGACATTGGTATTGTAACCATTCATTGTTTATTAAATATACAGAAAGGAAACTAATTCCGGTTCCGATTAACACCATTTCATGAGTATTTGTTGATTATTCTTTGCTGATATTGATTCTTAGTTCCTAGATCAATGTGCAAGATTAATATGGTATCAAAGCATACAGTGGGACGTAGATCTATCTCTCAAAAACAAGCTTTTTGACATATTTCTCCATGAAAAGTGAGCAATAGCTCAAAATTCCAGCACTGCACCAGAAGCCAAGGCTTACCACTCAATATCCCAAGTAAAGAACTTGTTGATCAAGCTTGCTTGATTGACTATGTTGGGTGTGATGAAAGCCTAGAATGTGCAGGTTGTTCAACCTTATTTTTCCCTTTTTGTTTTGATTTTCAGGTTTCTATAGGTGAAGCATTCACTACAACATATCCAGATGGCCTCCTCAGTACCTCTCTTGACTCCATACAATTTTCACACATGGAAAAATAAAATGGAGATTCAGTTGCACTCCAAAGGACTCCATAGAGTCACCATGGACACTGAAGTTGAGCCTAGATCTGCCATAGAAAAATCAAGATTCTTGAACAAGAAGGATGAAGCCTTCGTGTTCTTGTGCCTCTCTATTTCTGAAGACCTTCTCTTCCATCTTATGGATCTGAAGAAACCGAAAGAAATATGGGACAAATTGGAATCTCTATACAGAAAGCATGATGACTTGAGAGTTTACCAACTCGAAAATGAACTCATGTCTCTCCAACCTTCCAATTTCGAGACTCTGAATGATTTCTTTACAAAGTTCAAGCATACTATTTTACTTTGAAGCAATGCAAAGTGGAGAAGGAGGATTATCAGCTCATCCTTGCCATCCTCTCCAAACTCGGGGCTGATTATTCAGTTTTTGTTTCTACATTCCATGTGGGGAAGCTCACAACCCCCGGATGGAAGATGCCTACACTCAATGCCTTCATTGAGTCCCTAACTAATGAACATGACAAGCTTGTCCAGATGGGGATCATCCGATCTTCCCGTGATCAAGCCCTCCATGTCTTGAGGCCCAAAGATCTGAAGGGTAAAGGAAATCAGTAGAAAAATCAGAAAACTAAATTTGATGCTCCCAACCCCAGAGTTGAAAATTAGCATCATGATGAATCTTCCGGCTCAAGGAAGAACAAAGGAAAATAGCATAATGGGAAAGAAAAAGTTAGGCGTTCTTACTGTGGGAAAGGTTTTCACCCTAAACATGCCTGCATGAAGAAAAAGCTTGATGAAGCAACCTCTCTCCTTGAGAGGAATCACATCAATCTTCAGAGAGCTTTCGGACGAGAGATCACCAAGATCGGGAACCACAGCATGAAAAAGGTCATGCCCTCATGGCAAGAACTTCAAAGTCCAAAGCACTGTTGATTTACAGTGGAGCTTTGAATCACATGATCGCTAAAAAAGACTCCTTTTCATCCTTGGAGACCGGAAAATCCATCCCCATCCACATGGGAGATGACTCCACCATCATTTCCAAAGGACAAGGTACCGTAGATCTAGAAATGGTTTTTTTTCTAATGTTTTATATGTACCGTCTCTAGCAGCAAATCTCCTTAGTGTCTATCAGATGACACATACATGAATGCTTAAGAGAGTCTCTTTCAGCCCAAATGATGTTGAGATAACAGAAATTGCATCTGGAAAACTCATTGCTAAAGGCCTTGCAAACCATCATGCAAAAGCCTATGAGCTCTCTCACTTTGTTGCGGATGCAAAGCCCATCGCTCTGCTAACTCATGGAAATGAGGTTAGTAGGTTCTGGCATGAGAGGTTTGGCCATATTAATTTCAAATATTTGCAGCAATTACAGCAAAACTCCATGGTTGAAGGCCTCCCGGTCATCAAGGCAACCACGGGAGTCTGCAAGGGTTGTGTGATTGGAAAACACCCTGACCACAAGTTCGATCGGGGGAAGGCAAACCGAGCTACAAGCATATTGGGGCTGATACATTCTAATATCAGAGGTCCGATGCCTATCACATCCATGAATGGATCAAGGTACCTCCTTACTTTTATTGATGATTTTTCAAGGTATACATGGGTTTTCTTTCTCAAAAAGAAATCAGAAGTATGTGAAAAATTTTCTGAATTGAAGGCCTTGATCGAAAATGCCTCTAGACTTAAGATCAATATATTGAGATCTGATAATGGAGGGGAGTATGTCAGTAATTATTTTCTGTACATATGCTCCCAAAGTGGTATTCAGTTCCAACATTCAATTCCCTACACTCCCCAGCAGAACAAAATAGCAAAAAGGAAGAACCGGTCTCTCAAGGAGATGACCACCTGTATGTTGGAGTCAAAGAAGATTGCTGCAAATTTGTGGGATGAAGCCATGCATGCTACAGCATACATTCAGAACAAGGTGCCACATTCATCTATGAAAGAAAAGACTCATTTTGGAGCATACTTCAGACACAAGCCAGATGTGTCGAACCTACGGGTGTTTGGGTCCACTGCATGGGTCCGGATTCCACTTGATAAAAGAAGGGCTTTGCAACCGCAGAGCACAGAATGTCTGTTTATTGGGTATCCTGATGAATCTAAAGGATTCGAGCTGCTAGATATCAATACCAAACATATCATCATCGAGAGAAGTGTCAAGTTCGATGAGCCTCTTCAGGAGGTGGAACTAGTGAAGGAGAAAACTGTTGAATTTCCTTCCTATTCCACTGAATATTTGGATGATGAAATTGGGGGTGATGACCCTGATTTGAATCCTCTTATTTATGATATCAGTGTGCAGCAATCATCAGATACTTAATCAGAACCTGAAGTGCAAAATCATCTTCCTACATGGGCCCAACGGACACTCTCCTCCACAGGAGACAACATTGGAAATCCGAATGATCCAAGGAGAACCCGGTTTGATTTCCAAAGAGCAGGTATTGTGCTCTCTTGTTCTTATAATTTGTTGTTTGAAACTTGCTATTTGATGATTATTTCATATCCAAAATCCTACTACCATGCTTGAAATGATCCAAGATGGCAAGTTGCCATGGATGAAGAGATGAATTCTCTTCAGAAAAACACTACTTGGGAGCTAGTTTCTCTTCCTCCAGAAAGGAAATTGGTTCAATGCAAGTGGGTGTTTTGGACAAAGGTTGCTGCCAATGGAAGCACCTAAAAATATAATTCATGAATGGTGGCAAAAGGTTTCTCTCAGGTCCAAGGAGTGGACTACCATGAGACCTTTGCACCGGTTGCAAAAATGGACTCCATCCGCCTTGTTTTGGCTATTTCAGCATCCAAGCACTGGGAGGTGCATCACATGGATGTTAAGTCAACCTTTTTGCATGGATATATTCATGAGGAGATATACATGAAGTAGCCTAAGGGCTACATCACTGATCCATCTTTGGTTTTCAAGCTAAAGAAGTCACTATATGGGTTAAAACAGGCCCCAAGAGAGTGGTATTCCAAGATGGATGACTTCCTTCTCTCGCAAAACTTTCAGGGATGTAGATCAAATCCAAATGTGTATTTAGAGCAGTATGATGTCCATATAATTATCATTTTTTTATATTTTGATGACTTACTAATCATAGGTAGCACAATTGCCTCCATTTCAGCCATCAAAACTACTCTCCACAATGCCTTTGAAATGAGTGATTTGGGGCTTCTAAAACAATTTTTGGGGCAAAATTCTGATGGGATTATGGTCACTTAGTACAAATAAATTTCATAACTATTAGTCAGGTTTAACATGGCTGAATGTAGGCCTACACCATTCCCTTTCCTTTCAGGGATTAGCCTTGAAGAAGGAAAACACACACCTCCCATGGACTGCACTATCTATCGACAACTGATTGGTAGCTTGTTGTACTTGACATGTTCTAGGCCTGATATTTGTTATGTCATGAATGCTGTATCAAGATACATGTGACAGCCTCATGATATTTCATTGGAAGGCAGCCAAGAGGATCCTCCAGTACATTCAGGGAACCAAGACCTACAGCATTCACTATGCTGCAGACTCTGAGCTAGAGCTGATTGGATACACAGATTCCGATTGGGTGGGTGATTCTATTGATCGAAATTAAAATTCTAGATATGTATTCATGTTTGGTGGTGGCACTATTTTCTGGTAAAATAAAAAGCAGGCTTCCATAGCACTATCTTCAGCATATGCTGAGTATTGAGGAGCGGTGAATGTTTGCATCCAAGCAATTTGGTTGCAAGGCATTCTTTCAGAGTTTGATATTGGTAGTACTTTGTCCACTGTCCTCTTTTGTGAAAACCAAAGTGCTATTAAGATACTCACAGATCCAGTTACCAGGAAGAGGACCAAGCATGTAGAGATTCACATGCACTACATTAGGGAACTAGTGCATGACAGGACCATCATTCTGCAATACTGCCCGACTGATGAGCAGATTGCAGACATCTTCACCAAGAGCTTTTCAGAAAAGAAGTTCACTTACCTCCATTCACTTTTGGGGGTGAGTTCATCAGGGTGATCCAAACTAATTTCAGTGTTCAACTTGAGGGGGGGTTTGTCCCACTGGGTTTTCCCTCTTTTCCTCACTTAGTTTTTTTTTAGCATTGGTTCAGTTTCAGCATTGTACAGGGTGACCTATGGCCTTAATTGTCGGGACCCTAGCATTTTTATGCATCTATGTTTTCTAACTCTTCATGAGTATAGCTTAAGAGGGGGTGTTGGAGACATTTACCATCATACACACTCTTTTTGGTCAAATTGGCCTAGTTAAACCACTATCCTAAGTATAATTGACATTAATTGACATCAGTGGAGCATTAATTTCCATCATCCAGTCACACCCACGCCTTCTTACAGTCAAGGAGGCTAACTTAGCCTTCTCCTACAGTCAAGGAAGCTAACTGGAGCACTCCGGGGGTGATCTGAGTGATATTAATGCACCTAATTGCTAACTGGTGGTTACAATCAGTTCAAGCAGTCAGTTAAGGCACCTCCTCTCATTAAATATATTATTTAATAATTATTTATTATTATTTAATGATCTGGAGTCAATAGGGCGCCTCCACTAACTTCTGATGGTCAGTTCAACTTCAGTTAACCTCATCGAGGTTCATTGAAGTCATGGAGCACTAGCAATTGATGGTTGGATTGCTATGACATGTGTTTGATCTCCTTCAGTTGAAATTCAATCATTTATTGCACTCCAACTTCAATTAGGGTTTGGTGAGTCAATTAGGGTTTGGTCGAGTGGTCAACCGAGTGTGATTGAATGGCTAAGAGTCAATTAAGCCAGACTCATTCATTGAATTCAAATTGTCTCCTTAGGTATTCGAATTCCTCATGGACTCAAGCTATTGCTTGACATTGGTATTGTAACCATTCATTGTTTATTAAATATACAGAGAGGAAACCAATTCCGGTTCCGATTAACACCATTTCATGAGTATTTGTTGATTATTCTTTGATGAGATTGATTCTTAGTTCCTAGATCAATGTGCAAGATTAATAGGTGCAGCGGTTATACCATGTGGAGGTACCCAATACTCCAACACCTCACCTTCGGCGTAGCTCGGGGGAATTGAACCTGAGACCTCTGCTCTGATACCATGTTCAAGTACACAGGGTACTCCCAAAAGACCAAACACCTTGAGCAACCGCTTCACACAAATAGATCATAGATCAACACACTGATGTTTGTCATGTGGTTAAAACCCTCGAGAGGGAAACAGTGCATGGCCCCAGCCAAATAGCTACTTGGAGCAATTTATTATGAAAAAGAAAGAAAGTTACATGAGCTTCTCATAATCGATCAACTAGCCAAAGACCCTCTATGCTCTTTAAATAGACATCATAGACCAATCGAGTGTTAAGCCACGGATCAATGGTAGGTATGATCTAAGAGAAGTTGAACCATCGAATCACTCTATGTCTAGAACATATCGTGACCGTCGGATTAGAATATTTACAAATGCATACTAATGTATACTAAAGAAAAACACTTTTACCTAACGGATATATTACACAAGTTGATCTTAACTAACTCCTAAGTGTCTAAATATCCTAACACTTATTAGACTAAAATATGCCCATAAGCACTCTGAAAGTACCTTTGGGTCAGCTTACTTTTAACCAAAAAAAGCTAAGTTAAAACTAGTTAAAAAAGGCAAAAAGGGAACCAAGGAAAGCAAACTTTCCTTGGGATCTTGGCTTGCCTTTTAGGCAGCCAATATGATGTGCATTGATTGTTGGATTTATCTTTTATAACAGAAAACAAAAATCTAATGCATACGAGCTACAAATTCTCTTTAAAATGCCATGAAAAAATGACGATTTCCGTAAAGCTAGATCTAGAATGCTTATGAAACCTTTTAAGAACAAGATCTAGATTATGAGCATTAAAAATATAGATCTATGTTAAAATTCACTCTAAAATTATAGATCTAAACAAATCAAAGCTATGAACCAAGTAACCGAGTAGATTTTAAATTTTGAGAGGAGAAAGAGAAGAAGGAAAGCCTGTAGCCGTGAAGATCAACCGTGGAGCTTTTCGATGGAATGTCAAAGAACTATGCCTTTGAAAAAATTTTGGAGAAAGTGAAGAAGCAAACTAGATCAGCACCCTCTCCAAGCTAGAAACCTGCAACTAGTCCAAAGGCTTGCCAAAATGCTTATGAGATCCGGTTAATACACAAACAGAGATATTAGAATAACATGCATATAAACTTACAAAACATGTTAAATCTAAATCTCTAGACATGCATAGAAGAAAAAAGAGATAGCCAATAAACTTATTAACATATTCATTTCCTATCAAGATCATAATAAACTTATTATCAATCTTTTAGCACTGGATCCACAATATCAAAATAAGCAAGTTATGAACACAGATACAGGTTACCTCAGTGAAACATGGCAATGCTCATCCACACATAATAGCATGACACCATCTTCCATCCAAATATTTTCTTTATTTCAACATGAAAAATATAGCAACATTACAACAACAACAGCTCCTCAATCTAACTCTAACTAGTTTGGAAAGGAGGAAACTGTGCTTTATTTATAGCAAAAACTGAAACCCTATCCCAGAGGTGGCGCATGCCTGACTGAAAAAGAGACTGAAGCTGTCAAAGATTCAAGTCGATCCTAATTTGATGGTGAACTGAGTCCGATCCTATGATGAACTGAGTCTAACTAGACTAGAACTACAAATCAGAGTGACACCTCACCCAATGAACTGAGTCTGATCTGATGATGAACTGAGTCTGGTCTGATGATGAATTGAGTCTAACTGGATTAACTGAGTCTAACTAGACTAGAACTTCAATTCGAAGTGACACCTCACTTAGTGAACTGAATTAACCAACAAACAACTCCCAGTTTGATCCACACGTGTGGAGGAGAGAAAAAGGAGGGCGCAACCCTAGATCTACATGAGCCAGTTAAGCTCCTCTTCAGCCCACATCATGCCTTCAGTAAAGGAGTGAGAACTCCTAGTCAAACTGAAGCCAATGAGAGTGACTTCAGTCAAAACGAAGCAAAATCCACTGATTTAGGAATTTGGATTTGCTCCATTATTTAATTAATCTTTAATTAAATTAATTAATATTTGATTTTTTTTGGATTTTCTCAACTGATTGATGGAAAAATCACTCAAAACTTAGGAAAAGTGAGTTTCTAGGTTTACTGGGTGCTATGAGTTAGAAAATGAGCACCCCCATGACTGAATCTGACTTTTAACCCCACTTTTATTACAAGACCAATTTTTCCAATTAGACTATTAAAAAATAGCCTAAGTTTTGTGGAAAATTTAAAATTAAAAAATAAAAATAAAAAAAAACTAGGGGGACCTACCGCATGTTCATACTACTTGACCATAATGCTTATCATGTTTATACATTGACACGCCGACTCTAATAACCTCAATAGGGCTAAATGCTAAGCTGACCACCCCAACTTTGGAGGTCTTGAGTGAAAAACTCAAAAATTATCAGTCGTTTATTCAACAACCAATAATAACCAAGGGAAAAAACACTCTAGGTTGATCGGATTGACAAATAAAGTCCAAGAGACCGAGTCTTTTACTGACACTACCATGCTAGAACATTTTATTAAAACTCCCCCAAGGGGGTATGAACATGTGGTAGATAAAAAAAACACTTTCCAGAAGTAAGTCTGAAGGTCTTCTGAAGACGGAACAAATCATCTTTGTCTGGTTCACCGAGCTCACTTGATAACACCGACTAAGTACAACTTAGGTGGTAACACGAGGTAACAATTCAGAGGCTGACAAGCTGGAAAATCAAGGTGCCAAGCTAAAAATGGGATCTACCAAGGTGAAGGGCGATTTGAACAATATTTTGTATGTCCCCTAAGGGCATTTGTATGGTTAAGAGGTCCCAAGGGTGGTCTAAACCCTGCGCAATAACACCCCTCACACATTATGTGTCAAGCATGGAAGAAACAAACACTTTAGACCAGAGAAACTCCACCTCTTTCTGGCGATTTGCTAGCTGGAAGGTAGCATGGCCTCCGACGCCCATCTTTCCCTTCACAACCCATGTGATGGACTTAAATGTAGTCCCTTACGTGCGCAGATGAATTAGAATGTTCGCACGAGCCCGGGACGTCCTCCAAATGAAGCCTCCTTTCAGCTTCCAATGCTCATTATGCTCCTGGTTCATCAAGAGCAGAGCACGTTCCAGTCAGTGTAGAGAAGGATTTCTTCGGCATAGAAAGCACTCTCCATGGCATTGAATTTTCTAGAGTTGCAACGGGTATCAGTAAAACAAAAGCAAGGTATGAATTCTGTGTGAAAGAATTTTACTTTTGGTGAAGTGAACAAGTTGTCTTGTGCAACTTCTGATAATTTTGGCTCAGTGAATGGTTCTTCTTCAGGCATAGAGAATTGGTTGTCTGGTGCAACAAACTCAACCTTCGAAGGGTCGTGCTCCCTCTCCTTGGAGCCCCTAAGAATTTCAACCAAATATTGTTTTCTCATTCCTCTAGTAAAAGACCTTACAACACTCTCAGTTCAGTTTTCATCCCTGAAAGAAATGGCATACAAAGAAGTTACCGTGGACGACCTACAGTATTCTCTTAAGGATATCAAGCGACATTTAAGATGGCTCTATGACATAGTGAACAGAGGTGTTACTGAAGGAAGCAAACAACGGAAGAATTAAATTGGATAGCCCGTCAGATTGGAAATCAAGATACCCAAATTGAAGACAATCATCGTGATCTGTATGAGTTAATGGGTACTATAGGTTATATGAAGGAGGATTTGCAAAAGTTCATCAATATGAACCAAATCAGCCATATCCATGACTCCCCTACCAAAGATCAGGCAATGGAGGAAGCCTCAGTGGTTCAGTGAGTCAAAGACACAAAAGGAAAGCAGCAGGAGTAATTCTAGCTCAATGTGTATTTTATGTTTTTTTGCATTTTTGTTTTAGGTGTCTATGCTTGAGTCTACCCTTCAAAGGGTGACAGAAGTCTACTTTTCCATAGTTGCAAGTTTAAGACTCTAGTTTTCAGTTCAAACAACTTTGTAACTTTGGGTTTTCACAGTGTTTTATGCAGGTCTCAAACCTCCTATCCTTGTATGCTTGGCTGGCTACATTTTTTTTAATATAATATAATATCTTCAAGGTTTTTGTTAAAAAAAATGTTCCAATGAGAACTGAAATAAACTACTCATGGCATCAATTTTATGATTGTTTTGGATATTAAATTTAAGTGGAAGTAAGCTTTGCTAAAAGAAATAAGCATAGGTCAGATAATGGAGAAGAGAAAGGTGCTAGGTGAATGCTCACTCCCAAGTGCCAAGTGTGACAACAACGTTCAAAATTTTAAAATATCAAGCCTACAACGTTGATGAAGAATACTTGAAGAATGTTAAGGATCCAAACGTTAAAGCACATGTCCTCTAGCCTCATTGAAAGCTTTGATAGCTACAAGTGTATTGAATCAAAAAAGTTTAATAAATCTCTAACGGATTGGATTTGAGGGGCAGTTTACCCAAAGCAGTTACTAAATGATAATGGTAACACAAGGTTTTAATGATTTACTTGAGTTGAGGTCTTCCTCAAATAGTGAATCTCAGAGCAAAGGATTTTTAGGAACAAGATCAACAGGGCAGTGGGTCAATCATAGCTGGAAAATATTTGTCAGAATAATCATTGAATTCAAAGGCTGTCTAAATCCCGTATGTTTCAAAAACTAAGTTCTTCTTTATTTTTTTGTTAAAATAAAAGGACTCAAAGATGATTGTTGGTGTTAAAATATTCAAGAAAGCATATATATCTTTTTCAACACCTGTTCCAGACATTTGGCTGCTCGAAATTGAAGGGAAGATGCAAAATTCCTAATATCTATGAAAGATTGGAGAAGATATATTGTTCCATATTTAAGGCATTAATCCAGCATCAAGAACCTCATCAAATATAAACATCCAGATTCTTAGGGCAGTCATCGAATCAACTCCAAATTTGAAGGAACTTAATCTCATAGGTGGCAGAGTATCGAGAGATACAAGATTACATCGAATCCTTCAGGCATTCAGTTCCAGACTTCAAATAGTATTCTTAGCAGGCATCTCCGTATTCAAATACAACTAGCAGATTCTTAGCGTGGTAATCCTGGGTACATATCATACTAGGGTTAGATGGGGTGTGCTACCATAACCAATGTTCAAATGTTAAAGCATCCAATTTAAATTCAAAGGCTTGCAAACATTTTATTGCTTGCTCAAAGAATATACATGAATCAATATAATTTGTTCCATTCAGATACATGTTTGAATTTGAGAATCAGACAGGAGAAATAAAAAGGTTAAAATAAAGAATGAAGCCAAATCCCATCTCTCATGTCATCTGAAATTACCCATTTGGATCTCCAAAACAGACAAAAGTAATCGGTTTATTTCACCCCAGTTTATATCTCCTGAAGATTAAGCATATCTCCATTTCTAAGATTTGTTAAGGAAAACATAGTTCCCCTACCCAGCAGCAACACAGAGCCTCCAAACTACAGACAATATTTATTTATATCAATCCAAAATATTAAACCTAAACCCTAATTAAAAACAACAAGAATCATTGTGTCATTATGTTGTAGTTTTAGAATGGATGTTTCAAATCGACACTCACCCATCTTCAAGAATAAAAAATAAGCTATAAGACAGAAAAAATTGGAAAAGTAACTAATAGAACCAACCAAACATATCAGTGCATTTCTTTCTCGTTAATAATTGAAACTAAATCTTATTACACTCACCAGGCCTCCATGAAAGAACGCAGACTGGTTCGGCGACTATAATCATGCCTGTGCTGCAAAGAAGGCCATTGTGCTGGCTATGGAAGAGTAGGTGCTGGTAACCATGTGGAGGATAATGCCAAGAACTGGAGGGATGAGCAAAAGAGTAAGATTGCCCTCCACGATGAGGAACCCAAGGGTAACCAATCACTGGTGGTGTGTTGTGTTCTAAATCACTGAGGTGTGTTGTGTTTTAAATCATTGTAGTGCATTGTGTTCTAGCATCTAAGATCTATGCACTACATTGTCTTATTTAACATAAATCTGAAATGTATTATTAAACAAGAGAAAAGTCGGAAATTCTTTCCTGTAGTTGAATTCTCATAAACAAATTTAAGAGAAAATGCAATGGATGAATAAATGAAGAAGGCCCCTTATCTTTAGCAGGGGAATCACTCGTTGAGAATAATCGTAGAGGGGAAATTTGTTTCCCACGGTGCCATCATCTCTAACCATCTCCAAATCATCATCTACATTGATGACCGAGACACTAGAGAGCAGCCCGGTGCCATTGCTACCACACATTTTACAGTTAGATTTGCCAAACTTGTTCATGAATGTGCATGTCTTGCACAACCACTCAAAAACCCCCAACGAAGGAGGAGGAGAAATTGTTGTATTAAGGGTAGGAGATGGAGAATTTAGAATGAGGAAATTGGAATGTCGAGTGCCCAGGCAAACTTGACATGAACTTGGTGCATTACGGGTTTTATGAATGTGCATCTAGAGCATGCCTATGATTGATGAGAAGGGATCATCAATCATAGCCGTGCTCTTGATGTTGTTGGTCTTTCTGGTGGCCTTCTTGCTGGCTGGAATCCTCTACTAGTGCATGTCAAATCTTTCTCTTCTTTGGCTGGTATTATCCTCAGGGTCAATGTCAAAGGGATTTGAGGAAACCCTTTCCATTATCAACTGCTATGGTCCTTATACTCAGCGTACTGATTTTTGGGATAACATTGTGGCTGATGGTTTGCTCTCCCTACGAAACATTATTTTGGTTGGTGCTCTAAATTTTCCATCTCTTCATCCGAATTCTGGGGAACTCATGCTAGACCTGATTCGTTGGCACCCTACTTCACCCAGGTTATTACTAGTAACAATTTGATTGACGCATCTACTAATATTCTTGGTCCTACTCAGAGGAATGGTAGTTCGGGGGAGGCTAGAATCAGTAAAAGACTGGACTGATTCCTTATATCTGACTACCTCCTTCCTTGCCTGGGTTGTTATAGTGCTTGGACTTCTCCTTCAGCCATATCTGACCACTATCCTATCTGTCTGGAATGGGGGCCAAGACTCACTTCTAGGTGTTAGTCCTTTAAGTTTAATAGAGCTTGGCTCTTGGAGGATGATTTCTCTTCTCTAGTTATTGAATCTTGGCTGGCTCCTCTATCTCCGGGATCCCTGAATCACATGGACTCTTTCTCTCAAAAATTGGGTAGACTCAAGAGTAAGGTTAAAAGCTGGGAAAGAAGGAAGAAAAGAGAAAGGAAACAAATGATTATTGAGATTAATGAAGAAATCTCTGATATACTACATTTGGACTTCGGTATTCTGTCTTTTGAGAATTCTAGGAAACTCAAGCTCCTCCATGAAAGGTGGGAAAAAATTTGGGCACATGAGGTCACCACCCAGAGACTTAAAAGCAGAGTACTGTGGATTAAGGAAGGGGATGCAAATACAAAAAAATTTCATACCTTTACTTCGGCAAGAAGAAATTCAAATAACATCTGGTCTCTGCAGGATAAGGAGGGTAACTTGGTCTCTGATGACCTTGGTCTTAAACGCTTGGGAGAACATCATTTTGGGGAGTTATTTATGGATGAAGACACTACAAATCTTGCAGACTAGCTTACAATGATTAGACTATTTCCTACATTAACTGAGAGGAGGATGTTTATAGTTTCTTAGAACCTATTACCTCTCAAGAAGTTGAAGTGGTACTCAGGGGGTTCAAAAAAGACAAAAGCCCTAGCCCGGATGGTTGGCCTGTAGAATTCTTTCTGGCTTTTTTCGATCTTATTGGGGATGAACTGGTCTTGGTTGCTGAACAAGCACGTACTGGTGGGATAATCTCGGGCTCCCTTAACTCTACCTTATTAAATTGAGCACATAGATCTATGGACAAACACACAACTCACAATGATAGATCACACAATTTACTCAGTTATTAAAGAATGAAACAGTGCAAAAATGGCTTGCAACTGTGAATGCTTTTCATTAATCAAAGAGTAATTAGATAGATAATTACAATGAAGTACAATGGCTTTAATAGCCACAAGCAATTCGAATCCACATGAGGAAGTTCGAATTGATTAGACTCTACTTGACTGTAGTTAACCAAGACCTTGTCTAAATCACTATCAGAGGACTCAATAGTTAACTGACCTTGTCTAAACCATAACCGGAGTTCATCGGAGCTCTAAAACACAACTCAAGT
>LPNX010037263.1:201253-223546 GCA_001517045.1 Pseudotsuga menziesii
ATTAGATCAGATCTAAATAATATCATATCAGATCCAATAATGTTAATATCAGATTCAAATAAATGGTTAACCGAGACGGTGGATGCACAGCTTTCTTCTTCTTCAAAATTCTGAATTTTGGTGCATGCAATCCTGCAGGAATTTGTTGGAAAATATAGATCATGGGGAGCGAATGGATCACTCTGGTAATCTGATATTTCTTCCAAAATATCCAAGGTATCACATATTTTCACACCATCAGCAACATTAGAGGGAGAAAAATCAAATTTCTCTTCACTTTCGGAAGCAATTACTGGTAAATTTTGCACAGAATTTAAAGGAAAATCACCGGTGAATGTTTGCATGGAAGTGCAGCAGAATTTTTCTTCAATATCAGATATTTGGATGTCTTACTCTATTTCATAAATATTAGAATATGAGATATCAGAGATCTCATGAACTTCCGGAGCATCGGGAGAAGGAGTCACTGCATGGAGACTGTCTTCAATTCGAATTGACTGTGTAGAAGCTTATGCTTCTTCTTTATCTTGAACAACTTCATCAGAGAGAGTGGAGGCCGAGATTTTTGGATCAAGGATGCTTATGGTGTTGGATGTTCTCTCCAAAGTGCTATTATGATCCTCATAAATCATTCCAAAGGTTCTTTCCAATCTTGTCCAGAGTTCCTTCAGGTCTTCAATAGATCTAATGAGGTAGCGCAAGCTAGGAGAAAGACATGTTGCTATTGTTCCAAAAGCTCCATCACTTTTATTCAACCAGTTAATCTTACTAAAACACTCTTTACTGATCCCAATAGACACCCAACAGAGACCTTGTTTCATCAAAGATGAAATCATTTCGAAGTTGTACCTGCAAAACAAAAAAAATGATCCAGTAGGAGATCTAAGGAGGAGAAGTGCCTTGTCCGCCGAGGCTCTGATACCATATTAAATTGAGCACATAGATCTGTGGAAAAACACACAACTCACACGATAGATCACACAATTTACTCATTTATTGAATAATGAAATAGTGCAAAAATGGCTTGCAGCTGTGAATGCTTTTCATTAATCAAAGAGTAATTAGAGAGATAATTACAATGAAGTACAATGGCTTTAATAGCCACAAGCAATTCGAATCCACATGAGGAAGTTCAAATTGATTAGACTCTACCTGACTGTAGGTAACCAAGACCTTGTCTAAATCAATATCGGAGGACTCAATAGTTAACTGACCTTGTCTAAACCATAACCGAAGTTCATTGGAGCTCTAAAACACAACTCAAGTGTTACATTCAGTCTTGACTAAGATTAACTGACAGTGGTAGGTGAGAAATGCGCCCCACATGAGTGCAGTCAAGTAAACCTAGCGCTAACTGAATCTAGAGGACTAGAACTGAATGTAACTGACTCCTAACTTAGCTTGACTAGTCATCCACTGAAGTGAACTAACCTTGGTTGGTTTCAGCACTCCCAGTGGCTTCCTAAATTGTAGGGATTGGTCTAGGAGGCTCCTAAACTGATGCAATCAAGTGAAATCAGTGGAAGTGAGCCTTAATTAGTGTTCCCCACACTTTAGTAACTGAAACATGTGCCCCAATTAGGTCAAGTGGACCCAATAGTGTTAATGACTATAAATAGACTGGATGGACTCCCGATTTAGACATGACTCCCAATTTAGACATATGACCAAATTTGGACAAGGGAGGATTAATAATCCTAACATACTTTATAACCCTAATCCCCAAACGTGATAAGCCATCAACCTTTGCTGATTTTCGGCCCATTTCTTTATGAAACTTTGTTTACAAGGTGATATCTAAGATTGTTGTTACTCGCCTGAAGCCTCTCCTCAATAAGACTATATCTAGCCAACAATTTGGTTTCTTGAAGGATAGACAAATCACTGAACCTATTGGCATTACCCAGGAAGTTCTTCACTCTATTAAGACCAATCGTGCAAATGTTTTGGTATTAAAACTGGATTTGGTCAAAGCCTTCGATAGGGTTAACTAGACTTTCCTCATATTATTGCTTATTTAGATAGGCATACCTCTAATTGGTGTGAACTGGATTATGGGATGTGTCACCAGTGCTTGTTTTACTGTTATGGTCAATGGTACTCCATCTGATTTTTTCCCTGCCACTAGGGGAATTAGACAAGGCTTCCCCCTATCCCCCCTATTATTCATTCTAATTATTGAAATCCTCAGTAGGATTGAAAGCCTCGTTAGGATTATCTTGAATGCCCACCAAGAGGGTCTTATCACTAGTTATCAGTATGCTCCAAATATGGCTATCACGCATCTGTTATTTGTGGATGATGTTCTCCTATTTGGTATAGGATCTGTCAGTGAATGGAAGGCTTTCAAAGGGGCCTTGGATTTGTTTTTTTTTTCCACATGGATGGCAGTTAGTATTGAAAAATCCTCCTTTCTTTTTCAGAATGTGAACCCTTTTATCAGAAGTCAAATTGTTGTGTTTCTCCCCTATAGCATGGTACATATCAGCATGAGCTTTAAATACCTGGGTTTTTGCTTGAAACCCTTGGGTTATAGATCTTCATACTGGTTATGGTTGGTGGAAAGATTTGAAAATAAGATTAAGCATTGGTCCTTCAGATTACTAACCCTTGGTGGTAGAGTAATACTTATAAATGTTGTACTTTAGGGACTTGCTGTTTATTGGTTTGTGCTTGCTAGATGCCCAAAATCTATCTTAATTAAGCTGAGAAAAACCATTTTCATGTTTTTATGGGGGAACTCAGATGGTCACCAGAAGCTCCATCTTACCAGCTAGGAATCGGTTTCAATAGTTGTGGAGTATGGTGGTTGGAATATTAAACACTTGGAATGGTTTGGCATCTCACCGAGGTTGAAAAACCTGTGGTTGCTCCTTAATGGTAATGGTATCTGGAGTAGGATCATTTCTCATAAATACTTAAAGCACAAACCTTGGGTGGTTTGGATCCAAGCCCGCAAGTTCAATATGTCTGGAATGTCTTACTTCTGGAATGGATTTGTTAGAATTTTGTATTGGATTACTGGCCATCTGGGTTGGAAGGTGGGCAACGGTTAGAAAATTAGACTGGGTATTGATCCTATCTCTGGTCTGAACTCATCTTATTTACTTTCTGAGGATCTACGGGGTTATCTTGTTGATTATGGGATTACTAATCTGGCTCTGGCTCGGAATATGGATGGTACCCCAGGGGGCTTCAATTGTTCGTACTTTGTGTCAGGTCTTGACCTGGGGGGTGCTTGGGCTAAGCAATGGTCGGATTTTGTCAAAGGTTTATCTCATGGAGGAATAAGGATTGGGAATCATGAGGACTCCTTACTTTGGTTATATGACAAAAAATTCAGGAGGGTCTCAGCTAAAAAAGCTTACAAGCTTATTGTATCTGAACATATGCCTCTACAGACTGAAGGCTTGCTGCCCCTGATTTGGGGTTTCAATATTCATCTAAAACTCAAATGTTTCACTTGGCTGGCAGTAAAAAGGAATATTAATACCTGGCATAATCTTTGCAATAGGGGTTGGTCTGGTCCTAACAGATGCTGCCTTTGCAACTCTCATGCTGAAAATGTGGACCACCTTTTTGTTGGCTGCTCCTTTGTCCATGATGTTATTCACTGCCTAAGACATATGTTTGATTTTCATCTGATTTGGTCCGATATTTCTCTGGTGGATAATCTCAACAGCTAGATTAAGAAGAAGGGAAGGCTACAATACTTGCCTTTCTTCTTTATATGGAATCTTTGGAAGACCAGAAATTGTCTCATTTTTTAGGACATTGCCCGAAATATTCACAGACTCGGCCATGTGTTCATGTCTTAGATTGACTCTTATCTAGTCCCGCTTACTAACAAACCCAAAGGAAGAATTATTGGAGATCCACCTGAGTATATATATCCTATGGTATTTTTTGATGGTGCAGCTGCTGAGCAGTTGGGGGGGCCTAGTGCCTATATTTGGATTAGTGATCAGCACTTTCTCTCTATCAAGTTGGGTTGTGGTCACAGCACAAATACCAGGGCTGAATTGTTGGCTCTCTGGGCTTCACTATACATTGCTAAAGACATTGGGTTACCATACCTTTATGTCTTTGGCGATTCCTCTATGATTATAAATTGGGCTAAAAATGAATCCACTCTATCCTTGGTGAACCTAGATGCCTGGTGTCTGGACACTAGGAATATTATATCTGGGTTCACACATGTGGATTTCAGTCATGTCTTTAGGGAACATAACAAGAAGGCAGATACACTATCCAAGGAGGGGCTTTTGATGGTTGTGGGCAGGCTTACTCTCACGGAAACTTGTGAAGAAAAAGTGTATAGGGAGGTCACACTTCAAATTTTTTGAGAGCTTTGCTCTGGTACTTTGATGTTATTAGTATCTTGACTCCTACTAAGAGGTTATTGGTTAAGATGATTTTTATGTCTCTGGATTTTGTGAGTATTCCAGCTCTGCTTTGGATAGTGTCTCCGATCTCTTCATATTTTCTCTAGGGACAGTCATGACTGATTCGGTTATTTGACATTTATGAGAGGACCATCACTGTATATGATGCCCAGATTCTGATAGTTTAGCCTTGTAAGACAGATTTGCTTTTTGTTTGTTTATCTTTGGCATACCCGGATTTTTTGTTGGGTGGTTGTATTGTTGACTTGTTGATGTAACCAATTCCTTTGATTCAATTGAATAGCAAGGAATTCTTTTTTTGCCTGAAAAAGAGAAGGGATATCAATCTTTGAAGGTCCTTAGGGTTCGGTCCCAATAGGTCGTGAATGGGGAAGGGAGCAATGATTTGTCATTTTTGAACCCTGTAACTGAGACATGTGTTAAGGGCAAGTGGCCATTGCTATCTTACTTGAAGTCCTTGTGAAAAACGCAACCCTAAAATCATTTTTAATAAATTGCTTCCACAATCGAGTGTACAGTTTCAGAATCCAATTAGGGAAAATCCAATCCTTGTGAAAAACTCAACCCTAAAATAATTTTTAATAAATTGCTTCAGAATCGGATTGCCAATTAGGGCAAATCCATTGATGAAAAGTAAAACCCTGGTTTTCGAGGTTGCCCTATTGAAACCTGTGATGATCAATGAATAATTAAACCTCGTTTTTCGAAGTTTACAAGAATGGAACCTGACATGTGATGACATAGAAAATTTATGATGAAGATGTTCTAGCAAACATCTATGAACTTAAAAATTAAAAATTTATATTTATATTTATATTTGTTGTTAAATTGGTGATGAGAGTTTTCTTTCAAGAGAAAATTGGCTCCATTTTGATAAATGGAATATCTTGGAAGTTTTAAAAATTACAACATAATTGATTTCCTCAAAATCTTCTTTACATATTAATTTTTCAAAATAAATCTTAAAAAATAATATACTCAAATACCTTACAAATAGAAAAACCAGTTTAAACATTTTTCTAAACCAAACTTTCTTCCATTGAATCTATTTTAAGAAATTAATAAACTATAATTTTCTTTTGCTAAATGTTTATGACATGGTAAAAGCACACATTTCAACATTTTAATGGTAAATGACATTAGTGAGTTTGCTAAATGCATATGATAAGGTAAAAAAACCATTTTCAATATTTTTATGGTAAATGACAATAATGAGTTTGCGGGAATCAAGGGATCTTACTTAGCCTTCTAGAATGGACTCTGGGTCAATACTCCCACCATTTTCATCAGTGCGAGGTATTTCGAGGAGACGATGAGAAAGTTAATTGGTACAAGGGTATAAAATCATACTTAATAATTCCTACTAAATTGAATTATATTGTTCCAAACAAGGATATCCCTTTACACACATACCACCTTCTCATGTTATGTATAACATCCTTTGATAGAGTACTAAAGTGCATTTTGTAAATTAGATTTAATGCATTGCTTGGCATTTATAGTTTCATCTGTTGTTCTAACTAATTATGGTTCAACCTCCAAATTATTTAGGCCATCATGACGGTTCTGACATGGATGCCCCTTGTTGTGCTTCTTGTTTTAGTCGATTCTCATAAAGGGTCTAAGTATGGTTATTCTATAAGCAATGGGACATGGAGTGTTAAAAGGTACAACATTAAGAAGAATTTAATATTTAACTCTCTTACCAAGTATAAATCATGCTCTATTATTTTGTGATGGATTAGGGAAAGATGCTAGAAAATTTGACCAAATCCTAGATGTGTATTGTTCTTCTACTAGTATAATGCAAATATCGTTGAACGGGTTTTTCCTAGGCTTCAGAGAAGGTGTCAGTAAACTTTTTTTTTTAAGAAATTTTAAAAAAGGGAGGATTCTTTTTTCTTTTCAAAATGGCGACTTTTTGCAAGGGAGGGACCCAAGGGTAACTTTAGAACTTTCCAAACGCAGGCACAAGGAGAACCATGATGAATGGACGCATATGGAGAATTAATGGAGGTTGTGAAGTTGACAATTTTTATCTAAAAAAACGCAAAATACATGAACCTACCGAAATTTTAACAAATTGTTAAGAGGGTCCAACGATGATGGTTTTGTTCAAGCAAAATATGAACGTGGCTAGTATGATGAGCCAAACACGATGACACCAACTTCACGATATGGCAATGCCGAGAGGGAAAGACAACAAATATCCAAGACTCAACCCAGCCACACTATAATGATGCACATGATGCAACTTGGCGGATTTGTTGAAGGGATAATACGAAAGAAAAAATGGTGAAATAAGATATGGACATGATAAGCACATCGAGTTGGATGTGACAGTACAGATGAAATGATCTTGCGAAAAAATTGAGTAGGTTTTCCTATATTTGCGTCATGTTTCGACACTATCTTGTGTCTCTAAATCCATCTATAATGTTACAATTTACTAAATTTTAACACTGCAGATGGATTCAGAGACCCCTTTAGAAATGGGTCTTTGAATCCATCTGCAGTGTTTAGTAAATTGTACAAATTCATTGTCAAAATTGCAATTTTCCATTGTCGGACTGACACAACTAATAATCACCAATTCATATTCTCAGTTTTATTTTTATGTGGTATTTTTTAGTTTAGTTACTTGGTACCTGGTCATATATTTTATCCTGTGAACCAATTGGTCATTCCTCTGGTCATTTTTAGTTGGCTCACTCAAGTTTGGTCATTTATACCTTGAAAAACTATGGTGAATGAATTTTTTGTCACTTGGTTATTTATGAATCATTTCCTACTAATGTATGCATCGCATTCTAAGACGAAAGTCTTAATGAAATTTGACATTGCTAGCATAGATGTAGTACACATGGACTACTTAAGGGCTGAGAAAGCCTACTCTGGTGTGTCATGCCAAGAAAATTCATTATTTTTTATCAATGTTGTTATAGGATCTATAATCCTCCCACAATTTGCCATAAACTTATAGTAGTAACATGTACATGAATCCTCTTAATCTCTTGAGAGTTGTGGGGCATGACCAGTTCTTCATAAATTCCACTTTCTTGGGATCAACCTAAACCCCATCCTAACTCATAATATGGACAAAGTATTCAACCTCAGTCACCCCAAAAGCACACTTGGAACATTTCACAAATAATCGTTGGTCATGTAATAAGTGGAAAGTACGAGAAACATGTTAGAAGTGGCTTTCCCAAGTGAGTATGTAGACCAAGATATCATCAAAGAAAACCAAGACAAAATGGCAGAGGAAGGGGTGGAAAATTTTATTCACAAGACTCTAAAAAGTGCATGGGGCATTACAGAGGTCAAATGGCATGACCAAGAACTCATAGTAACATTCATGGGTGTAGAAATTTGTTTTTGGGTATATCTTATTCTTTCATCCTGATTTGATGGTAGCTCGAATGAAGGTCAAGTTTGGTGAAGAATTTGGCACCATGTAACTTGTCTAAGATACCGTCAATGACCAATATATGAAATTTGTCTTTGATGGTGATTTTGTTGAGAGTTCAGAAGTCAGGACGCATGTGCCAATTACCTTCCTTTTTTAGGACCTTAACCATAAGTGAAGAATAAGGATTGGTACTAGGATGAATAACATTGGTGGTCAACAATTCTTGAACGAACTTTTCAATTTCATTCTTCTAGGAAAAATGGTGGTGGTAAGGACATACATTAGGGTGTTGACTACTAATAATTAAAGGAATGGAATGGCCATGTTACCCATGGGAAGGAGGTAAGCCCTTGGATGGATCAAAAACCTATTGTCACTTAGAGAGAACATGTTGCAAGTCAAGGTGAATGTGTAGGCGGGGTGTCCAGAACTTGTATGGTATTGAAATGAACAATAATACTAGACTGGCCCTTCTTCAATAGTTTCTCAGTGCATTGGGAAGAGATTATTTCAGGGGAACCCAGAGTGATTCTCTAAAGCTGATGGGTGTGTGCTGCTTGAGTAAAGCATAGAAAAAGTTCACAAAAATCCATGGTGACAAGACCTAAGGTGTTGAGCCATTCTATCATGTACAAATTTCCCCACGTAATAAATAAAACTAAGAGTTCTCAAAAGTAATAACAAAATGTAAAAAGTTAAAATTAATTAGTTATTTTGTGGTTGTGTAAATAACCAAAAGTTATGATGTAAAAGTAAAGGATCATTACTTTTGGTAATCAAACCCTTATTATTCTATTTTAATTGGAAGTTGGACATTGGATAATTGGAGGAAGGGAGGAAAATAGGAATAAATGTGCTCATGACATGAGAGACAGGGAATAAAGGTGCTCATGACATATGAGGTACTCTGTATGGTAATAGAGGTGGGTGGACTTATCCAGGTGATTATATGTGGGGCAGCTAAGTGCCCATTATAATTTCTCAATTGCGAGAAATTTAGATTTTGACAGTTTGGTTATGAGAAAAGTTGATTCTCATAGTGACCTCACCGGAAACCAAGTCAAGTGTTATTAGAGATAAGTCCTTGTACTTGTACTTCATTTTAAAACAACAAATACAATAGTATTTCCTATTGTTGGCTATGTTGAATTCATTTACTATAGAATGATAATTTTGTAATGTGTTGAATTTCTTGTAAAAATCTTAAACATGTACTAATGGATACACAGTTAAGATTATGCAAACTATTGAGATTTAAACATTATTTATTGAGAATGAGAAAATAAAGTAGTAATCTTATATTCTTTATTTTGAAAATGTTATATTATCTATTTTGAAAAAGGTTAAAATTTATGTTAGAAGAAGATGAGAAGGATTATTGAGGGACTCTATGATTATTAAATAACTCTCACATTGGGTAACCCATTAGAACCCAAGTCTGGACTAGATATCCACCTCGAGGAGTTCATACCAATAGCCTCTCTAACTTTCGGTGGAAATGAGTTCACATAAATGGCCTCTTGTAATTCTTTATTTTGCAATTTCAAGATGCAATCAAATCGATAAAAGGATATATGCTAGTGGGTAGTTGGTAATATTAAGAATGCATTTATTCAAATTACATATATTGTAGGGCTGAAAGGCCTCCCATTTCCAATGGTGTATGTCCTATAATGTTCATTGAATACAAAGTCCTATAACATTTTCACAACAAAAATATCTCATTAAATACAAGTCTCAACGTTTTCTATAAAACTCAATAAGAAAAATCCATAAATGACACATATATCCAATTAGAATATAAGAATGTGTTAGCATGATATGAAACCATGGTGCACAAAAGATTCACAATGAAACTATTTGGGAATTGTTGCAAGAAATGGCATGCTAACAAGAGTCGCAAGGATCTCCACCTTTCCATGTTGAGGGCATACTTCCCCATTGTTGTTGCAATCACAACATGATGTTCAATGAAACATTAAAATGCATCATCATCCATTATCACCTTTAACATTTTATCCTTAAGTCACAAAATGAAATAGATTTATTGGGGGTTGCATCAAGGAATTTTAACAGGTCTCACCATCTTGGTAGTTTGTAATCAATTCTCTGGTAATTACAAAGGATGCTAAAAGCAAAGCTTTCACAATGATAAACGAAACACAAGTAGAAATGTGATACATGTCTAACTCATCCAACATAAAAATCAAAATGATGTACATGACATATATAATAATAATATGATATTGTATCTCTTAATAGCATTGTTGATATCTCATCACAACATGTTAGCATTTATTATGAGCACCCATAGTAGGAAATAGCAATTGGGCAATGTAGTTCTAACAGATTCGACACTTTACAGTTTTCTTACAAAAATAGAACCCCAGACAGCATGTATACTTCAAGGCTAGTATTTGCAAAGCGTTATAGTAGTGTATCACTCAGACACGATGCTCAAAATTAATTATTTTAAGATGTCTTGAATTTAATAATTGGGAAACAACAATAATACCTAGAGAAAGAGCATTGAAGTTACAGTTATTAATACATTATGGTGGTAAAATAAGTAAAATAAATGATACACAACCAAATAAGTATGTTAAAAATTCAATTTCCAAAAATCTCTTACTTATTGAGGATAATATTGGTTCTTAACTTGGAGAACAGGTTCAAAGTTTTAAATCAAGAAAGTAAAAAAAAGATCAACTAAAGATGTTGATCCTCGGGTGAAGGGACTAGGGATGCCTCTTTCTTCAAGACAACCTGATATTGTCTTAATTCAAGCTACCCCATGTAGCTTCACTGAATTTTTGGCTACTCAAGTGAAAGAACCTATCTCAGTATTTTTGCCAAGACTGCCTTCTATTATGTATGGAGTAACAATTCCTAGCCCTACGAGAAGAAAAAAAGAATATCCTCCTGACAAATTAGAGGAAGGAGAAGGAAGTTAGGAAAATCAGGAAATAGTCCCAAGAGTGGTTACTAGAAAACAAGCTAACAAGGATTTAACTGAAGAATATCAAGAAGTAATTAAGGGAGATGAAAAAACTACAAGGAAAGGAAAAATCTTGGAAAAGAAGTTTGAGACGAGGTTACAAATCATGAAAGGATGCTTGGGTTTTAACCAACATTGGATCACTCATTGACTTCACCAAGTAAAACAAAATATGTAGGAAATCCAGTAACCCCTAGCTCATAAAAAGGAGGATCCACCAAGCCACTAGTTAAATAATGAATGTTGTCTCCTAGAATTGTAGTGGGATAGGAAATAAGGATAAAGAAGAGAAGCTACTAGATAGTCAATCAAAATGGAAAATCCTTCAATTCTCTTACTTCAAGAGACCAAAATCCCCTATCAAATAATGAATGTTTTAGGTCAGAACCAGTGGAAGGATAGTAAAATTGTATTGGTTAGTTCAAGAGGAGCATCAAGATGGATTTGTACATTATGGGATAATAACAAAATCAAGTTAGTTGATATGCTACAATAGTAACATTGGATATTTACGGAATTGGTAAGCATTGGCACTAATATGCATTTCAAAAAATTTAATGTTTATGTTCCTACTCATTATAGAGAAAAGGATACATGTTGGTAGTCGCTGAGCTCTGAAAGAAATAGATTGGGATTGTGAAATCTCATGGTAGCAGGTGATTTAAAGATTGTTTTATCCATGGCAGAAAACAGAGGAGGGACCTGTGTCTGATATTTTCAAGAGAATGCCTTAAGGAACTAATTTCTTATCGGGATTTGACTAATATCAATCCAAAAGGAGGGAAATATACCTGGTCTAATAGAAGAGTAGGGTCTACTTATATCTCAGCTAGATTTTATATCGGTTCCTTATAAGTAGCAATTTTCTTCAGTGTAACCTTGATATTTCCTCCTCTTTTATTTCTTTTATCCTCTTCATATCATAAGACTATAACCATATCCTTATCAAAAAAGGAAAACTATGGACCTCTCCCATTCAAATTCAATCCCTTATGACTTAACTAGGTTGAGTCCATTGATGTTATTCATTCCACCTAGAGGAATAAAATAGAAGGCTCTCCAAGCTTTATCTGGGAGTCAAAACTTAAGGTTGTAATATATGCTCTAAAGAATTAGGAAAAAAATATTTATATGGTCCCTTTTGTCGAAAAGACTCAAATATATGCACAGCTAACAAAAATTCAAAATCATATAGAGTTAGAAAATCTGACCCCCCAACTGAGAAATGAGGAAAAAGAAACGAATATCAAGTTCCATAACATTTATAGGAAAGAAGAAGAACAATGGAATTTGAAATCGAGAATTTTATGGCTCAAATCTGGGGATAGGAACACCGCTTTCTTTCACATGGAAGAAAGATCCAGGAAAATGCAGGAATAACATCAAACAAATCACAAACTCCCAAGGAATCATAATCACAGAGTATAAAGACATAAAGGTTGAAGCTTATCAGCATTACAAAAATATCTTATCAACGAAAATAGAGATACATGATGAGATCAATAAAGAAATGGTTAATAATATTCCTTTGTTAGTCACTTGCATGGAGAATATTTATTTAGGAAAATAAGTAGAGGGAATGTAATGTCCCTACTTGGAATTTTGGAGAAAATTACAATTTGGGCAAATTCAAGCTTAACTAGTCATGACTCTAGGGAGTTCCAGCTGACACCAAATGGTCCCAAATTTGAAATGAAATGGTATGGTTAGTATTTTCACATTCAAATATTACCTTTCAACACTTTTATTATGACTTCAAGCCTCTACAACTTGGTTTTGGGCTAATGAGAGAAAGTGCAAATTTCCTAGGAAAAAATGGTAAACTAGTCTTTCTTCGTTTAGCTCCAAAAACCACCGAACCTTTCCATTACTTATGGAAGGACCCTATGGTATATTAAACATACTAAAATACCTAAAACATTCAATTTTATAATCATAAAACTCATTTTTACATGTTTTTAAAGTTTGCACAATTTTGGCCAATTTCTAGCTTTGGACTGGTGAAACCCAAGTTGATACAAATGCACCCAAATGACTTAAAATTATGTAAGAAAGGGATTTATGAGTATTAGGACAGCATAATTAATATTATTAATTATCATACCCTTTCCAAAATCTTTTTCAACTTTCTTTTGACCCTAGGGGAAAAAGGACAAAAACACTAGAAAAATCGATGTTAAAACCCAAGGGTAGATGACACTTTTGGCTCTCCAAATGCAGTACGACCCACCCAGATTTCATAAAAGAGTATGGGTATGGATATCAGTCATAAATTTATGTCATTATTCATTTTTATCAATATTTTCAAACTGGTTATGAGGTGCAACATCTATATGGTAACTTTGAGTGAATTTGCTTAAGGGGAAATAATATTAATAGCTTGATTTTGACTCATGAAAAGTAGATTGAATGGTTCAGATAATGAAATGAAAAATAATACCATAAAAAATTCAAATGGATTCCCCAACATCATTAAACATCATATAAATTTATTTATACAAATCTGATATACAACTCTTTCAAAGTGGAAGCCAAATACATGAAAACTAGCCATTCAAGAGCATGGGAATGCAAGCCTTTCACACAGGAGTTTCTTGGATTTTGACCTACAGACAATATGGTCATGAAAGTATATATTCATAAATAATTTATTTCTTCCCCATCATCATAAAAATAATATAAAAATCCTCATACAAAACTGATATACAACTCTTTCAAAATGGAAGCCAAATACATTAGAACTAGTCACTCAAGAGCATGGGAATGCAAGCCTTTCACACATGTATTTCTGATATTTCGAATAACAGAAAATATGGACATAAGATTACAGATCCATAAATCATATAACCAATATTTTCCATCAAATATACTCACCGAAGTGCAAGCACCACTCCAACAAGTGCATCATCAACATGAGAGTGTGGGGGAATGGGGAAGAAGGAATGAGAGAAGGGGGAGATAGAGAAGTATCGAGCGGTATGAGCCTCCAACATGAAACAAAAAAACTTAATTTAACTCCAAATGAGATGTATTAATGGCCTCTCCATCAACCAACTTGGAAAGGAACCCAACTCCCTCTAAATTGGTTCACAATCAGGGAGAGTGAACACTCATCATGCAGTGGACAAGCAAAAGCTCTCCAAAATTACAAAGGCCAATTAAAAAATGATAAAAATACATCATCATTCCTCATAACATATTTTTATTAATTTCATGATTCCTCCTAATGTCTAATTTTCCTCCATGGGCTTGTCCAACTCATCTTAGTGGTTTAGTAACTCCTATGACACTTGTCTTCCTCTTCATGCTCCAATTCTTTCCCCAGTTCGAATGGTTGCCTGTAACTCCCAAATGCACCCTCTTGCTGGCTATTTTTATCCCTTTCATGTCAAATTTGTCATAGTTCTACAATCAGGTCTGAATTTGTAATACTTGTCATAGAATCTTTCATCATTGGTTGTCATAGAGTGCATGTAATCTCCTTCCAAGTGGCACACAATGTCTTCTTAGTCTCTTCCTATTCCATGGGAGTTGCTCTCCTTTAATAATTCAAATTCCTTATCTCATGATATTCCATTTGACACCACATCACCCTCCAATAACATTACATTACCCATGGATTCGAATTTGGATGAAGATCATGCCAAGTGTGTGGAGAATCTAGTTGCCCAAAGGTTCCACAAACTTCCAAGTGTCTTCATGAGCCAATGACACCTTATTTTATTATAATTTATTATTTATGTTACCCATTTAAATGTGAATATGGTAAACTAAAGTCCTTTTGGGCCCCATATCCCCTTTATTACAAAATTTATGTCTATGTATCAACCTAGGGAACTAGTAGGTTAGTCAAAACATTATTTGCAAGTAGTCTTCTTTGAATGGGGACATGATAGGAAAAGAATTTTTTAGCTAATATTTGAGATCTTGATCCTGAAAAATCTTTGGGACCATATGGGTTCTACATTTCTTTCTACAAAAAAATTTGGAACTTAATTAAAACAGACTTGTGCATGATGATAAAAGGGTCCTTAAGGAAAGCTAAGTTGGGAGGAAGTACAAACTCCTCTTTTTTGCCTCTTATCCCAAAAGAAAGGAACCCATAATCCTTCTCTCATTTTATACCTATTTCCTTGTGTAACTCCTCTTGCAAAATCATAGCAATATCATAACAAACCGGATTAAGCCTCGTTTGAATCATCTCATCTCTAATAAGGAGGATTTATCTCCAAAAGACAATTATTAGATAACATTGTTCATATGCAAGAAGCTATTCACTCTAGAAAGATTCAGAAAGGAAGAGGAATGGTGATCGAAATGGACATCACCAACATATTTGATCATGTTAGACACTCTTTTCTTTTTTTCAATTCTCTCAAAATTTGGCTTTTCATACTTGTTTACCAACTGGATCAAAACTTGTACTTCAAACCCACCCTTGGATAGCACCTTTGGTAAATGACAAACCCACAATTTTTATCAAAGGAGAAAGAGGGATAAGACAAGGATTCCCTCTCTCTCCTATGTTATACATTTTTATGGTAGATTCCCTTAGCAGAAAACTAGAAGAAAGGAATTTGGGAAATATCCATGTCATAAAAGATTAACCATTCTCAAATTGTTGATGACATTTTGCTTCTTGGGGGAGCCTCAAGGGTGATTGCTGAAATATTTAAAGAAGTCATGGATTGCTATCTTAGAGATTCGTTTGGAGACACTAACAAACACAAATGTTGTGTTTATAGTTGGAATGTTTCTACATAAAATCTGGAAAATATTGAAAAGAAACTTGGATTCTCCTCTAAAGTTGATTGGAATTCAATCATATATTTAGGCATACCCATATTCCAGAGGAGGGTTCAAGTCAGGGACTGGAATTCAATTCTAGATAAAATAAAATAAAAAAAGTATGGAACAATGGGGATCTCTATGGTTGAATCTTGCAGGCAGATTTGTGCTTCGCAAAGTTGTGTTAACCTCTCTTGCCATTTACCAGAATTCTGTCCTTCTAACTCTTTCAAGTATTTCCAATCAAAATGATATACTCCACTGAAAGTTCCTTTGGAAAGGGGGAAAAGGGAATGTAAAAATGTTTCATTTGGTTAAATGGAATCAAGTCATGGCCCCTCGAAATAAAGGTGGTATTGTAATTAGAGACTTTGGGTTGCTAAATAAGTCCCTATGGTCGTAAATTTTATGGAATGTTGCTACTGAAGAGGATGCATGGTGGAAGAATATAATGTCTAGGAAACAATCTACCTTGGAAAGAATACGAATAATTGATTGAGAAAATGGTCGAGGTAAATGCATAATTATTTGGAGTTTACACAAGGATTCTTCAAGTCTCATTAATTCTTATTTTTCTTATATGCCCAGTAATGGGAACAAAATAAATAATTGGGAGGATATAATTTTAGGAAGGAAGGAACTCAAGTGTCATGGTGAGTTGATTGGGCTAAAACGATAGGTGTATGACCATCAACTTTTACTCTTATCGGATATTTTGAAGTGGGATTCCAAAGGGAGATGGAAACATTAGAAAGATGTATCCCTCTATGAGGATCTAACGTGCCAATGGATTTTTTTGAAAAATAAGTTAAGTGGTTTGGCTCCAACTGATAAGAAGGATCAATATAGGAGGATTTGGGGGGTCAAAATTCTACAATTATTCAGTTAAAGAATGTTGTCATTGGTTGAATTCTAATCGGAAATCTTTCCCAAAAAATAATCTCTGGAAGATTATGTGGAAAAGTTATTCTCTCCTGAAAATAAAGATATTTATTTGGTTGCTAATTCATGGTAAAATTCTAGCCTACGATAACCTAATGTGAAGACTCACATGGTAATTTTTAAGGGCAAAATTTCACCAATTGGCTATTTTTGGGCTTTTTTCAAAAAATAAATCCGCTATTTGGTTATTTTTTGTTGATGTATTTGTAACTTTGGAATGTATTAGGCTTGTATATTTTATATTGTATTTCATTGCACCCTGATGGAGATGTTATATCCTCCGATCAGGAGAGTCATTAATATAATAAAGTCATGTAAAGTCATTGAGGTTAACCCTCTATTGTAAGTTGGGCAATATTCCCCACAATTGAGGGGTATTAGGGTTATTAGACTCTCCTAGTGAGGTCAGCCCTGTAGAGTAATTGTCAAGTGGAAAAACTAGTATAAATAGAGAGTGAGACTCTCTATTTGAAACATACACTCACTCAACAATAGCACATGAGTGAGAGAGGAGGAGCTCGCACAAGTGAGAGAGAGAACAACTGTTGAAGATCATCTTTTTGTTTTTGGGTTTTGATTTTGCTATCGGTGCCCATTTTATCTCTGAGGAATTTGTAGGGTTTTCTCCTTTATGGTTTCCCAGAGGAAAACTCTTTGTTTCTCTTATCTCTTGTGATTATTTTTGTGCATGTTATTCTCTTAGATAAGATCCTAGATCATATTGATTAAATGATAAAAATATAACATGGTATCAGAGCTAACCTCAGAAGAAGACACTATGCAACTGTAGAAGCTAGGGCTTCTTACTTTTTAAGTCTCTCTCCACATATCATCGTCAAAAGGAAGCTAGGATAACTCTCCATTGAAGGGCGCATCTTTCTATCAAAGCAGAATCAGATTCTGAGTATTTTCAATTTTTGACCTATCACTGCTGTGGGAAATTAGGGATTTTCACAGAAGTGGAATTTTTGAGTGACCCCAGCATAGGATTTCTCTCCTCCTCAAAATCAAAATTTAGAGACCAAGATCGAAGTTTTTGGTTGAGTAGAACTCCAGGAAAGTCAAACCCCAATTTGAAAAACCCTAAAAGACTAAAACTAGTCATTTTGGTGCATTCGCTATATATTGAGATTAGAGGAGGATCAGGAGATGAAACATTTACAGGTCAAAGATAAATTCCTGATGTACCATGTTTAAAAGTTTCTACCTCAGATTATCTATATTCTGGGAGATATAATTCCTCCAAATCAGGGTTCCAGCCTCTCCTAGGATTTGTCCCTAAACATGACACCTAGGGAGAATTGCTATATCTTGGGCTACGAAGGTCCAAATAAAATTTCACAAGATTTTCCATATAGGGAATATAATTTAATTTTTGTGGTAAAGTTTTTAGACCCCGAAGGTGAAACAGTGACACGTGGCAGTCTGTACAAGTTCACTATGTTGAACAGTCCTGAAATAAGTCACAATGGGAAAACTCTCATAAGTCCCAATTGGTGAAACCAATTCTACTCAAACCTATGGTGTTGGAAAGAGGAAAGACAATGCTACCTCAGTGCGACGTTTTAGACACAAATGAGTAGTACTTTTAGAGATACGGTAGAAACAATATCAGGAAATTATCCAGAATAAATTTGAAGAAAACCAGGGCATAAGATATTTTGCAGTCCTGATCACAATTTTGGGAAAATGGGTATGTGCTCACATCTCCTTCACAAGGCACATATTTCTATCCACTCAGATCTGAAATATTCCAAGTTTTTAAAATTAAGGTTTCTCTAACAAACCCTATATTTTCCACCTGCGGAACCAAGACGGAAACCTCAAATTATAAGGAAGTTCTAAGTGCCAGAGGGAGATGAGGCTAAGGCTAGATCCAAGAGAATCATTGCAAATTATATTAAATATCATCTCATCCCTCATGTGTCGTCCTTGAAGACACCAAAAGGAAGTGTTTGATGCTATGACGAAGCAATTGAATAAGAATAAGATATTGTTATAACCACCTTGAATGGGCTCTCAGGATCATGGGATTCATTCATTCAAGGAATGTATGCCAGAAGGAAGTGATTATCTTCAATAGACTCTGGGAAGAGTGCACACAAGAAGAATCTTGACTCATAATAAGAGAAGAGAATATGGGAGCAATTGAATATCAAGCTCTCACGATTCAAAGAAGATCCCTCAAGCGATGAGGAATATGAAGGACTCAAATATTGAAGAAACTCTTATCCATCTTAGCATTTGGATCAGAAATGATGATGTTATGAATGAAGAAAACGATGAAGTTGAAAGCTCAAGAAGGAGACTGTTAGTACTAAAATTGTACCTAATTTTTGTATTTTTTTTCTCAAATTTTTAGTCCTTATTTACTTTTCATTTTGAACTGGTTTTAAGTTTAATGATTTTAAATGCCTTTAGGTTATAGTTTTGGTTTTAATTTTTTTTTCTAAGTTTTTATTGAAGGGGATTATTAAGTATTATATATATTTCAAAGTCTACAAATGACGATTTAAATTCATTCTAAGGCTTATATCCAAAGTCTAACCCTTATTTTTATTTTCTTTGTCAAATATTTTATAATGAGATATTCTCTTAGTGCAAAATCCAATATTTATACACTAGAGCACTGTAGGAATCATGAATCATTGGAAAGATTGGTTGATTGAGTATATAGCATGTTCTGTGGCAATCGAGGATGCTGGGAGGTTTTCAAACACCTGTTTAATATATCATGACACATGTACAAAATCCTTGTTAGGTATATCATGACAAATGTTTAAAGCTGTGTGAATATCATTGAGGAAATCGTGTATTTGAACTGCCACGATTTCTAGTTTGGGGTTATGAATCTCATGGCCACAGACATGTAGTTTGAAGATTCTTTAAGTTTCCCAAAGAAGTAAATAATTCAAGTTACAATATAGATATGGGTAAGAGTGGAAATATTAACTGGTTCGAGCCTATAGACATCAGTTGGGCCACGAAATTTCCAGAATGTGTAGCGTTGTTTAGAGCAGCATGGTGATTTAATTTTTTCGAGAATACCGTTGGTTTTAATCCTGAATTTTCACATCATTTTTCTCAAAATCTCATTAATGGTTCTGTAACATTTAATACTCTCAAGTTTGAGCTTACAGAGGATTTAATAAATGAAGCCACCGGTATCCTGATATATGGAGAATCTTGGTTCAAGAAGACACCTTTCAGTTTTGACCCTAATGATTTCTTACTGCCAGGAAACGAAACCCTAGACTGGAGCAAAGGGGTTCACTTAGAAAATTTTAAGCCAGAGTGGAGAGAAACAATCGGTATTATACAAAGCTATATCACATGTGATGGTAGGTTCGCATCAATGTTTAACTATCATGTTATATTTTTACAGCATTTGAATCAGAAATCCAGGATGAATTTTCCTTTCTTTTGTTTTAAAAACTCTATAGAAGATGTCGAATAGAATCAAGTTACATTTTGACCATACAAACAAGTCGGTATTTCATCATGGTTTGATCAAATTGATCATTTGTGCAGTTTTGCAGAAGAAAAATAGAAGCCGAGATCACTTCTTATTATGGTCAGGATTTACCAATGAACAAGGTGATTGTGTAAAGAAAAGCTTGACCAATAAACAATTTGGATTTGTTAAGAGATTTAAAAAAGATGTGATTGAATATTTAGTGCAAGACATCCTTCAGGAAGATAGTTCATGTCAAAGATTCAAATATCCTGGTAATGAAGATCAAGGAAAATCGTTGGAAGATGAACAAGAACACATTTTGGAGGATGAAAACATTGAGAAGACACTTGAATTGAATCCTGAGGAAGATATTAGTTTAACAGAATAGAAGCAAAATTCTATATTTGTATAGGAAAGCTCAACTATAGTATCTTTTGCAGCTGATTCGAAGGGTAATATTTTGCAAGTTTCAGATTTAAAGGTAAAGAAGAAATCTCTTATGTAGCTGGAAAGATCGAAATGGAGGCCAAATACCAGAGCTACAAATAAGCTCAAATTAAATATGAAAATAATTTTAAACCCTAAACTGAAAAATGAGAAGATTACAGTCATTCAAGATTCTTCAAGTGAGGAGAATAATGAAAGTGAAGAGAATTTGAGCCCACAACAAAATTACATTCAAGAAGATCATTTAATATCACCAAAACCAGTTCAAGAAAACCATGAAGTCTCAGAAGAGCAGGTTACTCCCATTTTAGAACAGGGTATGACTTCAGCAGTCTCATTTGTAGAGGAAGCAATGAAGGATAGGAAGGAAGAAGATTTGATTTTTAAGAAGCTGAATATTCCATGGTTGTCAAACCAGGATTCCACATTGCCTAGAGAGGTGCATATGGATTCTGAAATTGAAAATCTTAGGAAATATCTGCAACAGCATAAGTCACAAATTTGTTTTTTCAATGAATCTAATGGCATGCTGGTAATTACAAATAGGAGATTAAGAGAGGACCTGGAAGATATTAATGCATATTACCAAGATTGATAGTAGTGTCGAAAGAAGCATTGAAGAGGAAGAGAGAAAAATAGAATCAAGTTGAAGATTTAAGCAAGCAAATTCAGAATTTAAAAAAGCAGAATGAAATGTTATCAAACAGAGTTAAAATTCTAGAGACATAGCAGGAACGAGCTAAGAAGCAGTCTCATGCATTGGAAGGGATTGCCACGCTAGCAGAAGCAGCCAAGTAGTTATAATCTTCACTTAATGTCCAATTGTTCAAGTATTTTATTTTGTTATGATGTATATAGTAGTTAATATTATGTTGTCTTTAAAGATTTGAAATTAGTTTATTACTAATTATTGCAAATATCTCGAGATTATACCTAAAAGACAGTTATTAAATTGCTCTATGTTGTAAAGGATAAAAGGAGAAAACTTTAGGGGAGTAGGGTTCGAGTTTTGTTTCAAGAAGGGCTATAGAGCTAAGGATTTTGGATATATGCAGACTGATACACATGACTCTCATGTAAACTTTTGAAGACTGAGATTTATTTATATATACAATATAAGCCACTTTATCTTATATATTGATTTTGTTTATGGCCAGTTTGACCACTCAGCTTATGATTTCATTTCTTGATTAATGTTTTTATTCATGTGAATGCTCATATGTTATGGACAAAACCAGTATTTTGCTATGAATGTTTATGGTTTATATTTGTCATTTAAAACCTTTGTGTCTCATTTCTTTGATTTCTTTATGATTTAGTTCTTTTATTAGTTTGACATTTGATTACCTTCTTGTGATTGAAAGGTTCAAACCAAAAAATTACAAAAATAATTCCCATTTTCTTTTAGTTGGTTTGAGATTGTACTAGCTTGTTCCCTTTGTAGTCTAGGGAGAATTTCTAGCACATACATCTTTGGTGTTGTTTTTGAGGATGAAAGTGAAGTATATATTCCCTGGGATATAATTATTGATCTGGTTTTGAGAAGTGAACAAAATCAAAAAATATTTCAGACTACATTTTCACCAAGCAGTGATTCATAGTGGCTACCAGAAAGATTGGAACAAGAGGAAAACCTACGTCACCATTACATTTGGGTGTCTCAGATCTAGAACAGGTTTTGAAAGAATCTAGACAAATCCGAAGATCTCAGTCTTCTCCTTCTTTGTGTATTCCTAATCAGTTATGTTGGAGACATTTACCATCATACACACTCTTTCGGTCAAATTGGCCTAGTTAAACCACTATCCTAAGTTTAATTGACATTAGTGGAGCATTAATTACC